>JAJTUV010000704.1:2212500-2362500 GCA_021653895.1 Mastomys natalensis
ACCACCTTCACCAAAGCCACACTTCACAATCCTTTTAATCCTGCCAAACAGTTCCATTCTCTGGTGACTAAACATTCAAATATATGAGGCTGTGGGGACGATTCTTATGCAAACCACCACAAATTTTAAGTGACTACAACTCAAATAGAATTAATAATTCAAATGAAATTTGTGCGGTTTATCTAATAATATATTTATTGTGGAGTTCACTCATTTCAAATGATATACACCTCCATTTTTAAAACAGAATAATTTGAAGCAGAGCTTTTGGTAGATGTATAAGGTAATATTTTTAGAATTTAGATCTCAATCTACACTACCCCTGGCTTAGTGCACTAAAATCATTTCTGTCAGTCATGCTTCCAAGCTGCCCAGTGAGGTAGGTAATGACTACCCTGGTCTAATGAGGGTTAATCTATAGCACCGAGAAAATGACTGACTGCAGCTTACCCAGGAGTCCAAGCCAGTGTGCAGACTCAATATCTTAGAGGACATTTTCACAAAACTTTCAGGACTTAAAATCTATACTTTGGAGACTTTATGTATTCAAAATAATCCTACAGAAGCAAAATGTGTAAAAAACATATACAAACCCACCTTAGCCTGTCTAGGCTGCTATGTCTGAAATACCATAAGTGCAAAGGAAAGAGGTACACATTCCCATCTGTTTTCCTGATCACTGATTGTCAGATGGTGACTTCTGTGGTTCCACCTCTTATAGCAATAAAAGAAAGGGAATTCTTTTTAAATTCCTTTTAGATTTTTAAAATTATGTGTGTGGGAGTGTGGAGGGTATGTATATGTGTCGGGTATACGTGGAGCGCAGAGACCTCAGATCCCCCTGGAGCTGGAGTTACAGAAGATTGTGAGGCCTCCAATGTTGACTCAAGGAACAGAACTTGGGTCCTTGGCAAGCTGAGCCATCTCTCCATCCCGAGATCTGTTTTATGAGGGTACTAGTTTCGTTCTTATGGGGTCCCACCCTCATGGCCTCCACAAAGTTCCTCCGCTAACACCCTCACTTTTAGAGTCGGGATTCTAACATATAAAATTTGAGGCAGACCCAAAGCCTAACATAACAAAATCTCTCATGGAAATTATATATATAGACTAGATAACATAACAATTGTTGACAGTTTCAAATTTATTTACTGTTTGAGATATATAATTTCCAACAGTTTTCCATTTACCCTAAAGCTAAAGCATGTGGAAGTGGTATACTACAAATCAAAACAAAACCAAAGAGCAAAATACGGAGACTGTTCAAACCTCCCACAGCACAGGTGCTAGGCTTTGTTCTGTGTGGTCTATTTGCTTAGGGTTAGGCCCTGCAAATGAGCTCAACCTGTGGCTATAAGCCAGAGACAGAACATTGGAACAGGTTCCTAAAGGTTATGGGAGATTCTGTCTCCCAGGATGTCCAACAAATATTTATCTGCCTGTTGAGAATCACTGGTTCAAATACCTTTGAGGCTATAATACTAATAGATAACCCTTTCTAAATGAATAATTCCTGAGAAAATATTTTCCCATTTACTTGGTTGATCACAACATCCAAATAGTTAAATGCTACCTCTGCTGACATCCTACTTGTCTGCTCCCCTCCCTTCAGAGAAACTGATTTCTGAATAATTTCTCTTGTACATGCATTTTAAAGGTGTGTAATTAACTGGTAACAGGTTGTTAGGTAGCTGATGAGGTGTGAACCAGCCTCTAATTTGTTTTCTTTATTTACAACTTGCCTTGCACTTGAAGATGACAGCGGAGGTGTTTTTCATTCCCTGCTTCCTTCACCAGATTAAAAAGTGATTTGTGAAGCCATTTTTAATCCCTCAAATTTCATTAAATAGGAATATCCAGGGGAGTCTTAATCAAGACATAATAGGCTCTAAAGTGTGATTCCACACCAGCACTCCTACCGTGGCCCCATTTCAGCTGTTTGTTCAGGGTGTGCCTACAGTTAATTGAACTCAGCCCCAACACCGACCTACAACTTCTGAGATAACCTTGTTGGTACCAGCTTTGTTACAAAGGTTTGCAGCTAATACACTTTATTGCTTTAGAATTTATCATATAACCCAAAGGCATAATTTATTATAAAATTATTATGATTGTATTGTCAGTAAAATTGTGTGCCTTGCCTTCTTTTTAATAAATTTTTAAAAGTCAGTTTGAGAAGAAATTAAAGCAGTCATAATTGAATGAGAATGGCTAACACTGCCTCCCCGCTCCCAAAGCCCCAAAACCAACAAGGCTGGAATTCTGAAGATATAGCCAAAGCATAAATAGCTAAATGTGGATTCCATATACAACCAGGAGGGGAATTTGGGGACCAGGGAACATATTAAGTTATTGGATAAATTTGAAATGATGAAAGAAAATAGAAACTATCCCTGCATTTTTAAAACTGCAAGTTAAGCTACAGAATACATAAAACTGCTGTGTATAGAACATCCCACAATCCTAGACAGCTACCATGTAGCAAAGCTCAATAGTCACATTTGATTTCTAACTTATTAAAGCCCACATCAATACCTCTATCTACAACAATGTAGGGACTGGGACACTTTTAAATTTTATGTGTCTGTGGGCTTTGCCTGAGTATATATGCATATGCACCAGGTGTGTGTCTGATACTCTCAGAAATCAAAAGAGGGTATTAGATGCCCTGGAACTGAAGTTACAGGTGGTTGTGAGCTTCCATAGAACTTCTGAAAATTGAACCTAGGTCCTCTGTAAGAGCAGTGAGTCCCTATTACTGCAAAGCCATCTCTCCATCCCCAAGGATACCATTTTTGGATGTAGATACATTTTTCTCTATAAGCATTTTGTGTGACACTATTTCTGGGAACATAAACAAACATTTATTCACCCCAGATAGGGAACCAATGACAGTCCAAAGTAATGATACTATCAAAGTCCATCTTGGTAAACCCATATGTTTATTAAGATTATTTATGGGAATATGGGTAACTCACAGGAATATGGTTACTCACAGGAGCAGAGATATCTCAGGCAGCTGAATCACTAAGAGTTCATGCCAGCATGTGTGATAGTTCATAAAATCTGGTATCATGTGTAGGCAGCCGTATTTACAGTTGCAAAGTCGTATGACTAGCACCTGACAATGTAAGCAGCTGGCTTCCAGAGTGGCCAGCTCAGCTAAACTGGTAAACAAGTCCTTTGTGCATGGGTCAGCCTCGTAGCCCTCCCTGATCGGGCTTATGCTAATGAGGCATTGGCAGCTTAACCTATCCTGAGAGAACACATCACCCAGCCCGCCTTGGGCAGTTATATAAGCAGCTCATTTCTGCTGCTTGGGAGCCCAGCCCATCCCCTTCCTGGTCCAGGTCCTCGTCCAGTTCCCCGTCCCTAAGTCAAGAGTCGTTCCTGGAATAAAGCTGACTGAGAAGGATCCGACCGTGTCGTGTCTTACTTGCTGGCCAAGGCGGATGCGACAATCATGGACCTCACTTAGTGATTTGCAGGCAGCTCAATAGGTTTGAGTATTTTCCAGGCAACTCTATTGGTCTGGGCTTCTTCTAGGCAGCTTAGCTTGTGTGAGAATATCTCTTAGCAGTTCTTATTGCTTATGTAAGCTTAGGAAGGGAGGGACCTAGTCCATTTGGTCAGTTTTAGGGAGTTCCTGAAACTTTTGAGTTGCTTATTTCCCAACCCTTAAGAACCTCTCTTTAGTACATCCTGAGTCTTAAGGTGCTTCCTTAAAGGACTGAATGCTTCATCTACATTTAGAACATCTTGAGTCTTGAGATTTCCTCAGAGATGGAACATTTTATTTCAAAGGAAATTGCTACTCAAAGCATCAGAGCTAGAAATTGTAGTCATTTTTGTTTGATAATAATACCAGTGCTTATTGAGTTCTTTACACAAGTCATTAATTGTTTTAGGTGTTTTATTTTGTTAACTTGGGGAATTTTCACAGCGATTTTATGAATAGTATTATTAGGTTTCTTATTTTATAGACAAAGCCAGTAAAGCTTAGTTTCACAGTTAAAACGAACTTGCTCAAAGTTACCCTCTGCTGGGGGAGCTAACATCAAAATTGCCTGGTAGCTATAAAACCTCTCAACCAGCTAGGAGGAAAAGAAAATAGATTTATTATTGAATAACTGCTAAACCAGACTGTGACCCATTTGCAAGCAACCTACCAAGAATTTGCAAAGACATAAAGAAATCTCATCCTTTTATACAACCAAGCAAATAAAGCTCATTACATGCATGTTTTCAAGCTGAACAATTTTAGTCTTCAAGCAAAGGACTTAATAGTAATTTGCGTCATATGTAGAGTTCATCCTATATTCATGTGGTAATAGAATATTAGCTTACTGGCTTTATTCAAGGATGCAATGCTTCTCATCTTTATAGAAGGCAGTTTTAGATCTCTGTGCAAGATGCTGACCAAGTTGTGTCCAGACCTTTTCACAGAACCTTCCAGATAGACTTCCTGTTTCAGGGAGATGGTTCTCAGGTAGAGACCAGCATTTGTGGGGCTTGAAGCTAACAAAAGTTTATCTAGTGTCCTAAAGAGTTTATATGCACTTCAAAGAAAGGAGAAACTACTTTCTTTCCTTAGAAAGAAAGCTTTCTAAGGAAAAGGCCTGGAGGGAAATCTCTCTTATCTTAATAGAGAAGATTAGATAAAGTAGGCTTCTTATTTTTATTCTAATTTACCTCTTTATTTTAAAAATTGGTGTTCTGGTTTGAACAGTGGGGTTAAATACTAACCAGGTGCTATACCACTAAACATCTGAACTCCTTCCTTGGTTTTATTAAATTTGTTAAGGTAAAAAATACTGGCCGGGCAGTGGTGGCACACGCCTTTAATCCCAGAACTTGGGAGGCAGAGGCCGGCAGATTTCTGAATTCAAGGCCAGCCTGGTCTACAGAGTGAGTTCCAGGACAGCCAGGGCTACACAGAGAAACCCTTGTCTTGAAAAACAAACAACAAAACAAAACAAAAAAAACTCAACTATGCTTTGAGGAAATAAGGAAACTGTTTATCTTCAGCCAAATGTGGGTGGTCTAAGAGACTTCAACCAGGGGACACAATCTCAAGGTACTCTGAATTATCACTGAAGTCTCACTATGCAAGATGTGGACTTTCATAGTTACAGAACATGTTATTTTCATCTAACTGTGTGTATGTGAGAGTGTATGTGTGTCTATGTGTGTGTCTGTGTGTTGTCTATGTGTGTACATGTTACAAAACACGTTATAGATAGTTACAGTAGAGCCATGAATCAAGTGGTGGAGCAGGAAAATGCCTTCCGTAGGTTTCAGAGGTCATTTTATAGCACTCTTAGCCTTTGAATTGATGGAGCCTAGAGCTGCCATTACAGAATTGTATCTAAAAGTCATTAGGATGTTAAGTGAGATACACAGACTGATAGTAAATGATTACTAAAGTACGCTGAAAATTAGGACTAGAGAGGAGACTCAGAGGTTAAGAGCATTTGTTGCTCTTCCAGGGGACTTGAGTTCCCAACATCCACATCAGGTGGCTCACAGTTGCCTGTAACTCCAGCTCCAGGGATTCAGTGCTTCCACAGGTGCACACATACATCTGGTACACACACACACACACACACACACACACACACACACACATACACAACAAACACAAACACACATATACACACAAACACACATATACACACACACCATTTAAAAAGTTATAGGAACAGTGACATAAAAAAGTATGCACGTCAAATTTTTTGAATGCTGAATCTGACAATTGAACTGATAACTTTTGACTGACACATGCACAATTTTCATATATTTGATGGTTCTTAAACTAGGTGTTTAGAATCTAAAGCGACAGTTGAGAAAACTGAGAACAATTCAAACATTTGTGGTTCTTTAACCTAGATGATTCTTTTCAATAAAAATGCAAATAAATTTTATCTGATAGAATAGAAATTGATTTCTACCTTTTAGAAAGGTGATTCTAAAACATCAGATAGTATTGGTTTACAGAATATTAACTGCTGTACATCTGTTAAGTTTTTCTCACCATTTCTAGTAACATTTATGCTTTTCATTTTTTCTTTCAATTTGTTTTAATGTCTTATTTGTCCCTTAATAATTAATAATGAATTAGAGGGAGTAATTCACATGTTTCATTTTATATTTGCCAAAAGTCAAGTAGACCTTTTAGTCACTATCTAGGACTGTTACTGTGGACTTTTTACCTGCACCCCAGTTTCCTAATAACAACCCTGAGGTACAGTTACTTGTTTTAAAATGCCTAGGGCATAAGCCTGGGATTGTTTCCTGACTAGCTCGTAACTTATATAACCCGCTTATTCTATTGTATGTGTGCCACATGGCTAGTTACCTCTCCTCAGTTTCTCAAGTCCATCACCTCAGAGTCAGAGTGACCAATCTTCCTGCCTCTCTCTAACTCCCAGAATTCCAATTTCTCGCTTGATGTCCCGCCTTCTAATTCTGCCCCAGCTCATTAGCCATTCAGCTCTTTATTGACAGGTGAATGGTTTTACACAGTGCACAACAGATTATCCCTACAAAGCACCTGGAGGGGCAGACTCCTACACTTAAGAGAAAAGCCACCCCCTTTGAGAGGCAATTAATATGAGGTCCAGTTGTTTTGTTATTGGTTATGTTTGTTTTAGCTTCAGGGAGTCTTGTGGGAAACAAGTTAAATTCACCAAGTAAGCCATCCTGATGTTTTTTCTTAGGTTTCATGAGTACACTTTGCTCCCTATCGTGCTGAAGACTCTGTTAGTGGCAACGACCTCCACTATTTTCTTTGACATGTGACCATGAATGCAAACTGAGCATGCTGAGAATGTATCTACTGCTATGTGTGAGGCAGAGTCTTTCCAGAAATGGATATTTATAAAATCCCCACTAAAAACTTCTTCTGTTTTTGCTTGAAACTCTACTTTGAGAACTATGTGTTTTCTTTACTTGCTCAAAATAATAAACCTTTCCCCATTCATTCTCTGGTTTTGCACTCATCAAAGAAGTGAAGTCATTGCGTTAAGTCGCATGACATTTTTGGAAACCCAGTTTAGGAAGTGTGCTGTAAACTATGACATCAACTATTCAGGCAAGGCCTCTCCTGCTCTGACAATAATTCAAATCGGACCTGCGAGCATGTATCCATTATCCTCCTATATATAGTTGTCACATGAAATAATTATTTAGTCCTTCAAGTTCTCACTCCAAACATCTGACTCAATGAATTTTTCTTAAACTTATTTTAATCTTACAGAAATTTCAAATTTAACAAGGTTTAAAGGATAGAAATAAAAATGAAATAATAAACTGTACTTAAAAATCCATAAAGTAAGCACAGAGAAAGGGTTTTATATTTATATAAATCCTAGTCAAATTTTTAGGTAGCTTTGAAAAATATTATTTTGTCTCACTCACTGTCTCTACTTCCTCCATCGATAAGAACTGGAGTGCTTGGCCTAGGGAGTGGCACAATTAGGAGGTGTGGCCTTGTTGGAATAGGTGTGTCACTGTGGGTGTGGGCTTTAATACCCTAGTCCTTGGTGCCTGGAAGTCAGTATTCTGCTAGCAGCCTTCAGATGAAGATGTAGAACTCTCAGCTCCCCCTGCACCATTCCTGCCTGGATGCTGCCATGTTCCCGCCTTGATGATAATGGAATGCCTCTGAACCACCTCAATTAAATGTTGTTCTTATAAGAGTTGCCTTGGTCAGGGTGTCTGTTCACAGCAGTAAAACCCTAAGACACCCCCTAATTGTGTGACCTTCTGTCCACCTTCCTCATTCTGCTATTCTAACTTCTAACTGCATTTTGTGGGTCGCACTGCATTTCAAGACAAAATGGAAAGAATACAGATAGCACCCAGCCCTACACCACCACTTCTAATCCATTGATATTTGAAAGCAAAGTAGTCTCCATTTGTCGGTTAATGTTGCCTGGTAAATTGTGTTCTTTTCTAGAAAACATTTGGATGTTCGGCTGTTATAAAATATTGTAACACTTCACTTGAATCACAATGATGTTCAGAAATGGAAGGGACAAAGTAAGATAAAATATGTAATTATTTTAATTTCTGAAGGAACTAAAAGGAGGGAGTCAGTGACCAGGGACAATGGAAACTCTCTGATCCTTTTTTTTTTTTTTCAATGACGCAAATTGACTATCCTTCTTGTCTTATCAGAAAAGAGGGAATTGGTCTTCCACCTATATCTTTAAAGTCATTATTGGTTGCAACTCTCCTAAGGACATCCCACTTCCTAATCTTTCTACCATGTGACTGTCATAGGACCTTCCACCAGTAGTCTTCAACTGGTAAAGGTAAATTTAAGGGAAAATCTGTCCCATTGCATATGGTCCATAGCTTGAAGTCAGTAATACAAATACACCCAAGCCATGGTTACATAACTTGTCATAATTACTGTAATTATGTAATTCACAAAATATGTGGCTAATCCAATGATCTGTCTTCCTCTTCCTTAACAACTCTGAGATCACAGAAGCCGTGAGCCAACTATCCCTGATGCGGCCCTCCCTCGCCAGGTCCTCTGTGCTACTCCACAGTGTGAATGCTATTGCTTTCTCAAAGTCTTTCTCTTCCAAAGAAAATTTGCTTGTATATCCATTATAAATTCTTTTAGTTGACCAAGAACATGGATCGAAGGGTCTGAACTCCTCAATAGACTTCCCTTGGGATACCTTCAAGTCACGTTTATATAGGTACTGACCCTATTACAAAGAACAAAAAGTTATTTCTTACAGCTCACAGAAAGTTTTGTCTTTCCACTGTGGCCTTCTATGGTAGAAGAGATAAGGGATCCTCTTGGGCATCTTTTATAAATGTAGTAAACCTCATCCTTTGTTTGTCTCAGAAACTAATCTTTAAAGTCCCTGTCTCCTGATTCCATCACTCTCCAGGCAATGGTGTTGAGGAGGAGGGGCAAACATTAAATTCACAGCAACTGTCAACTACCTTTGATGAATAACGAAATGAACATATTAGGATGAACATGAAAAACAATGAGTAAATAATTTAAAATATTTGATTAATTAGCAGTGCTCAACTTTGGCAGCAAAGCTTTAACTTTGATAGCAGAGATTGGAATGTTGAATACTGTATTAATTAAACTGATCTGGACTCACAGGTTGGGGATGTAGAGCACTGAGGCATCCTTGCTAAAGTATCAAAATACTGGGTTTGATCACCAGCCCCTCAAAAAAAAAAATCACAATTTCCCCTCCCCTCCAATATAAATTTATATAACCACTGAGTTTAAAGACCTTCACACCATTTCTTGTCATGCTTTATATGTGAAGACATTTTTAATTGAATTACCCTACCTTCAGAGTTTCACTTTTTACCCATTGGCCTGGCTCATTATTTGAGCTGACACATCGAAGAAGAACAACAGACCAAGCAATAGCAATGCCATCGCCCCACTGGCCTACTCCCCGTGTCCTCCTAGGATAGCCTGAAACTGGCCAAGCAACAGCTGGGTTGAGGCACACATTTTTTTTTTTCTTTCAACAAACATTTTTATTGATTCTCTAGGAATTCACAGAATTCACCCTGGTCACACTCACTTCCCAGTCCTTCCATGTCCACCCTCACCTTGTGACCCTGAAGAGAATAAACTTTTTTTTTTTGAGACTCCCTAGCATGTAGAGGCTGAAGCCAGGCCATCTGTGTTCCAGAAACTTGCCGACCACAAAAGGGCAGAACCAAGAATGCAGGTAATCTGGTTCTTAGACTCTGGGTTCCAAGGACAGGCTAGCCACATGATAGATGATTAGATAAGATTAAATTCTTGAAAAATAAGTTACCAGGGTGTTTCCCACTGATCCTTCCACTGTTTTTTTTTTTTTTTTTTTTATTTTTTTTATGATTCCCGCTTTTATCCCCCCACCCCCCCCCTCCCCCCTGGTTCTGTGGTTTTTTTCCCTTTAAAACCCCTTCTCCCTCTGGCTCAGGGCCGACACTCCTCTTGTGAGCCTCAGTGGCTGATATCTCAAAATAAAGCCTTATTCGGTTTGCAGCAAGTTCAGTCTCTTGAGTTTCTGGGTGGCCATGAATTCCCAGACTGATCGAGGGCTCCCCTCGTGGGAGTCTTTCAACCCTCCCAAAGTAAATACAAAAATAAGAATAAAAAACCCCATCCAATTTGTATTGTCTGTTACTCATTGGAGCATGGTCAAACTCTCAGCGGCCTGACCTTAAATAGAACTGAGTCTTTCCCCTCCAATGCCCCTGCCAGAAGCCATGAATTATGGAAAGTTGTACCTCAGCATCCCGATCACACTTTTTTTTTTTTTTTTTTTTTTGGTTTTTCAAGACAGGGTTTCTTGTTAGCCTTCGCTGTCCCTATTCTCACTGTACAGCTGGGCCTGTAACCAAAGTAGATCCCTGCTCCCTCATAGGTGCGGATTTAACATTCGTCGGCAACATCACCTCATGCCCCCCACCCCATCACTACATTGTCCTCTAGGGTTCTGCTTGCGTGGACTTCACACAGACAAGCTACCTATGGGAGGTAGGAAGTATGTCAATATGGTTCCTTCATGCCACTATTCCAACGGCATCTGTGGCTTCAGTGAGTAACCAACAAAAGATGGACTTCACTTGCAGCACGCCAATAGGACAGCGGATATAGCATTCACTTTCCGTTTCTGGAAATCAAGATGCAGAAATCTAATTTCCCCCCGCCATGACTCCATGCCCCCCCCCCCCCGCGCCGGAAATGCCGGGCTACACAAAACTGCTGACAAGCCCTCAGGACACGACCCAGATTAAATTCCTTAGCAAAAAAGGCTTCCCGTTTGGGGTTCTTCCCGGCCATAAAACCTCCAGGATTCCCAAAATTTTTATGGATGGTTTGACAGAATTTGTTCCCTTCAAGAATGAAAATGTTAGTTTTTCTTAAAACCAGGAGGTTTGTCCTTTAAAAACCACAACCTTTTTATTTAGCAAGCTCCAACTCCTCCCTGACATGTTATTGTTCCCTCTGTACCCCAAAGAAACAAACACCACTCAGGGAAAGGCATGATGCAATTAAATTTTGTGTCTGCAAATAAAACCTAAAAAATTCCCCTTTCCAAAGTACAGGGAGATCCTGCCTCTCCCTTTACTATGAATTCCCCTGATGCCAGAGACTGTGTTGAGCTTTATTCATCTGTCTTCCTGATGGCTGGACTATAACAAAAGCATTTCTTCTTGTAAAAAAACAGTGATGTTGTTGAGCCAGCAATGATGTGTATTGGGTAGTTAGTTCTAGCTAAACATCAGCATGCAAAAGACAGGGAAATAGTGCTGGCAGAACTTCCCAAAGCACACCCTATAAGTAGAATTTTGAAACAAAATAATCTCTACCACTAGGTCAGCACCATTTCTGTGGCATCTTTGGGTATGAGTTAAGGAAATTATATTATTTTTTTTCTCTAAGGAAGTCTAGACAATCGTTTAAATTTATGCCAACAGGGGAATTCATATATCTGGGTTTAAGTGAGAAAATAGGCATTTTAGGTTTTCCCTTTTTCCTTCCCTCATCTCCCAAACCCCCTTAGAGACGGAATGTATGCTGCGATTGTTCCACTGCACTCCACCCCTGCTTACCTCTGACTAAATGGAAAGAGTGTTTCAGAAGTTGCCAGAGGTACCTTATGCCTAGTTTTGAAATCAATCTCATTTTCAAAAAATGGGCTTGTTTTGGCCCATTAGAAAAATTAATTAATTAATTAATGTAATTAATTAATTAACAAAATTGCCCCCATTGATTTCATGAAGCTACAAGCTTAGTTTCACTGCTTGTTAGCCCTTAGGCACATAGAACCGGGTTTCAATGTTCATTTTGCTCATTAATTTTCAAGAGGAGCAAGGGATAGAATCCCAGTGTACTGCCCCTCTGCCCCACTCCCAAAGAGAAATATCTTATTTGGGAATGTGTGTGTGTGTGTGTGTGTGCGCGCACACACTGTGTGATGGTGATTATTTAAACTCATATCTCTTCAATATAATTCACTTTCCTGGGAAAGGAATCCCATTTAAGAGTCTTTATTCTAGTGCTACAAAAAGGGATCTCAGTTAGCACAATGGTTGTCACAGAGGGGGATGCGGGCCTCAGAACTCATGCAAAGTTGGGTGTGGTGGGTGCTTGTGGTCTCAGTCTGTGGAGACAAAGACAGGAGGTCACTGGGCTTGAAGGTAGAGAGCCCATGCTACAGACCAGAAGAAATCCCCTGTCAAAAACTAGATGATTGGCTCTTGAGAAACATCAAGGAAGGTGTCCTTTGTTCTCAACATGTATGGATACATACGTGCATTTCACAGCCACACTGGCACACATACAAACCACACATGTAAAACTCAAAAACCCCATAAACCGTGTGCATGCACACAAACACATTCAGACCACACAGAGTTTTCTCTCTCTCTCTCTCTCTCTCCCCTTCTCTCTTTCCTCTCTCTCTCTCTCACACACAAAACCCCAAACTTTAATCTATGAGACTAAAAACCTCAGAGCTGAGGATATTAAATTGGAGGATGGGCGTTTGGCAAGAAGAAAATGGACGGGGCTAAATACAGATATTGTTCAGAGGCTTTAACCTGGATAGTTCATGAAAGGGTTGAAAAGCGCACTGGAATCTGGAGAAAAGAAGCCCAGAGCACTTAAGATAAGCTTAGTTCATTTTTTCTCTTTTTACCAGAGCCAAATACATTCTGAGCCAAAAACAAAATAAAACAAACCCCAAAACAAAAAACCTTTTTCGTTATGTTTGAAAGGGGGGCCACAGTCTTTACCAGAATGCTCAAAATTAAAGAGTAGAGAGCTAGCTTAGGGGTTAAGCACTGCTATGCAAACACGAGGGCTGAGTTTGAGTTTCAGTAACAGTACTCAGGCAGGGGAGTGCTTTTAACCTTGGTTGTTAGAGGGGAGAAGAGGAAGGCAAAGGGGCATCCTGAGAGCTAACTGCCAGGCTACCTAGCCAAAACAGCAAGTTCAGTTCACTGGGAGATTTCGTTTTTTAAAGGTAAAAAGATAAAAACTAATGTGGAGAAAAGTAGGGAAGATATGCAAAACTGACCTTTGACCTCCAAGTGCAGGCATACAGCACCACTCGGGCACACACCTATAAAAAAAAAAAAAAACCTGTGAGTCTTTGTCATTTTTTTCATTGTACTTTTATTTTCATTTTATTTTTTTATTTTTTTATTTATTTATTTCAAAAAAGTTTTCTTTTCTGATTTCACTCTTTCAGCAAACTTTTTATTTCCCTTTTGACTTTCGATACTGTTTCCTTACATGTATTGTTAAAAACTCTTTCCGGGTCTCCATGGATTTTCAAAGACTGGACCACCAGGATAACAACGCGTGGACTTAAGGCACAGCTAACGACAAGAACTCATTTAAACTCAGCACATGGAGTGTTGTGGTAGATATGCTCAGAGCGTTTATGGTGTGTTTAAAGTCTGCAAAATATTTTATCAAACCAGCCACCTGCTTTTGCCCAAATGCCAGAGAAGAAAGAAAAGAAAAGATGAAGGCATTAAAATATGACTGTGTGCTCAGCTCTTGTCATTTATCTCAGGCAGCTGAATACCAACTTCAATTCATCTTCTCCCAGGAAGGAGTGTTTGTAAATTGCATCAAAATGATTCTGGACTATCTGGAAGGCTGGTTTCCCTGGACTGCCGGCAGCAGCTAGCACACTCTCATTTGTAATGTCACATTGCTTTCCTATCATTTAATATGTCAGCCAAGGGGGAATGACTAGAAACCTGGGCTGCCAACAAGATGTGACACATCTCCCATCAAATGAAGGATTTTCTAAAGGAGATGATTAATTAGGAGTAAGGAGTGTGCCTTTGTCACCAAGAGCTCTTCCTAGTGTTTGGTCAGCCTCTGGTCCGTGGTGATTTTTGGTTTTGTGAGTTTATTATGTGATTTCATTGTTGTTTCTTTTGTTTTGAGAGAGAAAGAACATAAAGTTGTCTTGGTAGGGACGTGGAAAGGATCTGGGAAGAATCAGAGGAGCAGATAGAAGTTTCAAAATACATTGTATGGAAAAACTTAATTAAAAATTTCTGCTAACAGTGTCTCCAAGTTATTAAACACCCTACCATCCCAGTTATATGTACACATTCATATCTTAAAGGAAGCATAGTCAAAGTATTTTAATGATTTTAGACCAAATTTAAATTCTATTCCCTCATATAGTTTGGGAAAACTAGAAACAGATATGAATTCTTTGCAAGACCCACACAACCAGCCACAACTGCTCCAGAAGGGAGACCACAGTTTTCATTAATTTTTAAACAAGTGGACAAGTGTTCACTTATTTTGCTGTCCAATATGAAAAAATGTGTAAACCAGACCAAAAACACCAATGTAAAATGTTTTTAATTCTATCATTATTTATATTTCCATATTAAATTAATGATATATTCTAAGGCATAAGATCTTGAGAATGTAGTAAATCTCCACTGTTCATGTTCTTTATTCTACTGTTATTTTTACTTTATTTGTTGGCAGATAGTGAAATTTGAAGAAAGTTTAAGATTTTCAAAGAGTTGTTTATCTTATTGTTAGGTTTATTATTTTTTTATATACTGTTTTTGTTTTTTGAGACAGGGTTTCTTCCTATACCCTTGGCTGTCCTATAACTCCTTCTGTAGATCAGGCTGCCCTTGAATTCAGAGAGATCTGTCTGCCTCTGTGTCCTGAGTGCTGGGATTAAAGGTGTGTGCCACCACCACTAAACCAGATTTGATTATTCTTATTTTGTATCTTATTATGTAGAGCAGGCTGGCTCAAAATCAGAGATCCTCTTGCTCCTGTCTCCTGAGAGTTGAGTTCAAAGGCATGCACCTCTACACGCAGACAGTGACATCATCTTTTTGAATAGGCTTTCCCAGGACCCTAGATCAAAGGTTAGTGACATTTCTGATAATACACGAGAACACTGACACTCATTCAAGAAATCACTCTTCAGTTACCAACTCAGACTATATGAGTTCAACCAAAGCCTGCCTGTAAGAAGCCAATAGACTGCTCTTTGGAGAAGGGTGTGGCTTTCTCCTAGGACAACCAGATATGCTCTATCCAATTACTCTGGTAAAAAAAGAAAGGTAGGAGATCTCAGCTCATGTTCCCCTGAACAGAACTCCAGCAGCAAAGGGAAGTTTTGTGTCAGGCTGCAGTCACATGAAAAAGAGTGACAGAAATATTAGTTTTAGGTTTAGTGGGACTAAGGAGGTGGAATTAAGGTGCAGGACAGTAGAGTAGTTGCCACTTTCAATTAAGTAGGCTGGGTGTCACGACAGAGTAGAGCATCTGTGAGGTATGCTCATAGCCAAAAATTGAAACTTTGAGGTAGGGAGTTGAGGCGGTAACGTACTTGGGTAATGACACAGTTGTTTTCAGGAACCACCTAACTCAACAAGAGAGCCAAAGGAAGCTAGGAACAGCTAAGCTGTCAAGCGCTTCCTTTGAGAAACATGAAGCTGACCCTCATCCCTTCCACCGCCAGAAATGCTCTGTCACTTGGGAGAAGTGTTTACTGCTCTCAGTAAGAATCTCTCCACAAAGAAGAAAAGGCTTTAAAGAAAAAAATCCTTCCTAGGCAAGAAGATTTTATTGTGCTTTTATTTCTATACTTTAAACTTTAAAAACCCTTTTTTTTCTCTTTTAGGAGGAGATTGCGCTTTAAATATAAGGTAGTACTATTGAATGTACAATTTGCTTCTTTTTTTTTTTTTTTTCCTCAAAAAAAAAAGAAAATCCCTTCTTTGCCACTACAATAAACAAGACTGAAGATAAGCATTTTTCTGTCTTTCAAACCTGACATTTCTATAGTAGCTAAATTTTAGATTAGGGCAAAAAGGGTCCTGTACCAATATATTTCAACTACCGGAACTTTCAGAGATAGTTTATCAGATTGGTCCAAATCCCTGGACGTGTTAATGTTTCCTAGGGGAACCAAGCTCCCCAGCCCCAGTAGCTGCCTGGAAAGGGTGGGTGGCTTTAGGGAAGGTACCATTGTGGTGGATGACAGGTATCTGTGGAAGGAAGCTGGAGAGACCCCCAAAAGTTTCAGGTCTCCCGTTTCTCTGTGCTGGCTATGGATGACATGAAGTACAAATGAGGTTAAATGTGACAAACTTTTGCATTTGTCCTGGAAGCTCCAGAATGTTGTCTGTGGGAAGTGAGCTGGCTGATCTGGGCTGCAAAGTCACAATAAGCAGTTTGTGCACCTGCACGGGATTTCACTGTCAGTTTTCCAGCAGATGTGCAGCCTGACAGGACCACCAGCTCTGCTACTGTGTTTTTGTTTTGCTTTGGACCACAGGACTTACAAAGTAACAGAAAACCTTACTGCAAGATGGTTCATCAGGTGAAGATACTTGCCAGAAACACTAAGGACCTAGTTAGATCTCCAGAACACGAGATGTCCTCTGACCTCCGTGCATGCAACCCACCTCCATACAAATACTAGTACATAAAATATTAAAACAAACAAAACATTTAATTGTATAAATATTTTTAAACCCTCTCAAACAGAGACTAGTAAAGATAATCTACACCAAAAAAGTAAAACAAACAAACAAACAACAAAAAAAAACCAACTACAGATTCTCATAACCTTTGCATGTCCTACTTTACATACATGCAAAATAACACATTTTGAACAGTTTAAAGAAAAACCACACTATTTTAAGCCAAGTAATGTTCTGTCATTGATTTAGTTTTTAAGGTAATCTGTGCCCATGCAACACTGTATCCTGGGATATCCTGACTTCAAAATATTGAAAATCCACATAATCATCAGTAAAATAAAACCTCATGATAAAATACCAGCATCAAACAAATTAAATGTTTTGAAATAATAGTTGCACTGAATGAAAAAAAGGACTATTGGGAGAAACTGGAAAGGGAAGAGGGTTGCTCAGGAGACCTAAGTAAACAATTTTGTTAGTATACGTTCTCTTGCTGAATTTTTTTTTTTTTTTTTTTACGTGATTGGTTTCTTTCAAGGAATCTTTAAGCTAGAACTCAGAATGACTAACCATCCCAACAAAAAATAGAAGCTGTGAGCTGTGTGAACTGGGTGTGGGGGAGACATAGGGGAATGGATATAAGTAAAATATATGGTATATGTATATGAAAGTCTCAAAATTAATAAAAATTTCATGGTAAAAACAAACATCATGATAGTTGGTCCTAACTGAAGAGCTCTGAATATTAAAGCTTACTTCTAAACTGGTCTGTGAGGTGTTTTCTAGAGATGATTAACAAAGAGGAAGAGCCGATCTGAATGTGACAGCACCATCATCCCATGGGCTCTGGATCCAGAAGGAGTAAAACAAAGGGGCAGCCTACTAACACAGCAGTAGACTGTCTGTTTCCCAGCTTCTACAGGGAGCAATTCTGACTCTACCAGGATGTGCTTCCTTTCATAGGTCGGGAAACAATGGAGCTAGTCAATTATAGCCTGCAGCCTCTGAAACTCTGGATCCTTCTTTTCTTTAAACTACTCTCCAAGCATTGCAATGCAAAGTCAACACAGCCTCTACCCTCTGCTGACTATGTTTTTGTTCTCTCTTGGCATCCAAACATTATCTAACTTAATGCTATGTTGATGTACCATCATCTCAACCCATTATCCTCGCTGGTGAAGAGCACCAGACATGTAGATGTCAAGGCTTTGTTCTCAAGGTCTGTTCAGATCACTTATACCAAGAATCATCTGATAACTTAGTTGAAAATTCATGTTCTAGTCCCTCAACAGTTAGATATTCTAATACAGAAGCTTGAGGTTCTGGGATTTACTTCTTAAAAACCATGAATATGAACCAAATGTGATTATATTTGTGCCACTCCTGACCTGCTTCTCCCCTTGGGGTATCCAAGCACATTGTGCACTGGGTTGGACTGGAGGGAATGAAGTTTAGCTGGGTGGTGGTTGGATGTGTGAAGAGAAAGCTAGCTTCTCTGGTAAGGTTTTATAAAGCCCTTTTTTGGGCAGGATCTTGCCGCTTATTCCTGATCTTGGCATCTGACTGTGAGGTGGAATCTCAGGGTTGTTTTGATTTGCATTTCCTGAACCTTCCTAGAGCATCAGGTAAGAACCCTCACCCAAAACCTTAAGTCCCAGAGCTGCAACCCACCCAAACCCTGACCCACCAGAATAACAATCCCCTTCTACCCCTCCTTTGGTCCTGGGCAGCTGGTCTGCTCCTGTGAAGACACCATATCCTGAACCATATTAGAGCAGTGATGTAACCACTGCACTCAGAGCAGCTGAGGAACTACTGCTCTCAGAGCAGCAGGATTTCAGGATCCCAGAAGCAGCCTGAGTCACAGGAGCTCTTCCACCCAAGGAGCTCAGGATCACAGGATCACACAGACAACTGGACTCTGAGGATTCTTGACACAAGTAAGATAACTGGAAAGACAGGCTCCAGTCAGAGACAGTGAGTGCAGGTGCACTAGAGATAACCAGATGTCAAAAGGCAAGCACAAGAACATAAGCAACAAAAACCAATGTTACCTGGCATCATCAGAACCCAGTTCTCCCACCATAGCAAGTCCTGGACACCCCATCACACTGGAAAAGCAGGATTCAGATTTAAAATCATTTCTCTTGATGATGATAGAGGACTTTAAGAAGGACATAAACTTCCTTAAAGAAATATAGGAGAACATAGGTAAACAGGTAGAAGCCCTTAAAGAGGAAACACAAAAATCCATTAAAGAATTGCAAGAAAACACAACTAAACAGGTGAAGGAATTAAAAAAAAATTCAGGATCTAAAAATGGAAATAGAAACAATAAAGAAATCCAAAGGGAGACTATCCTGGAGATAGAAAACCTAGGAAAGAATTCAGGAGTCATAGATGCAAGCATCACCAACAGAATACAAGAGATAGAAGAGAGAATCTCATGTGCAGAAGATACCATGGAAAACATCGACACAGCTGTCAAAGAAAATGCAAAATGCAAAAAGCTCCTAACTCAAAACATCCAGGAAATCCAGGACACAATGAGAAGACCAAACCTAAGGATAATAGGTATAGATGAGAGTGAAGATTCCCAACTTAAAGGGCTAGTAAATATCTTCAACAAAATTATAGAGGAAAACTTTCCTAACTTAAAGAAAGAGATGCCCATAAACATACAAAAAGCCTACAGAACACCAAATAGACTAGACCAGAAAAGAAATACCTCCCATTACATAATAATCAAAACATCAAATGTACAAAACAAAGAAAAACACTAAAAGCAGTAAGGGAAAAAAGTCAAGTAACATATAAAGGCAGACCTATAAGAATTACACCAAACTTCTCACCAGAGACTATAAAAGCCAGAAGATCCTGGAATGATATCATACAGACCTAAGAGAACACAAATGCCAGCCCAGACTACTATACTCAGCAATCACTATCTCTTAATCACTATAGGTGGAGAAATCAAGATATTCCATGACAAATCCAAATTTACACAATATCTTCCCATAAATCCAGCACTTCAAAGAATAATAGATAAAAAACTTCAACACAAGGAGGGAAACTACAACCCTAAAAAAGCAAGAAAGCAATCTTCCAACAAACCCAAAGAAGATAGCTAAACAAACATAATTCTACCTCTAATACAAAAATAACAGGAAGAAACAATCACTTTTCCTTAATATCTCTTAACATCAATGGACTAAATTCCCCAATAAAAAGATGTATACTAACAGACTGGATACATAAACAGGACCCAGAATTTTGCTCCATACAGGAAACGAACCTCAGTGACAAAGACACTACCTCAGAGTAAAAGGCTGGAACACAATTTTCCAAGCAAATGGTCCCAAGAAACAAGCTGGAGTAGCCATTCTAATATCAAATAAAATCAACTTTCAACCAAAAGTTATCAAAAAAGATAAGGAAGTATACTTCATACTCCTCAAAAGAAAAATCTCCCAAGATGAACTCTCAATTATGAACATCTATGCTCCAAATGCAAGGGCACCCACATTCATAAAAGAAACTTTACTAAAGCTCAAAGCACACATTGCATCTCACACAATAATAGTGGGGGATTTAACACCCCGCTCTCAGCAATGGACAGATCATGGAAACAGAAACTAGAGACACAGTGAAATTAACAGAAGTTATGAACCAAATGGATTTAACGGATATCTTAAGAACATTTCATCCTAAAATACCTTTTTCTCAGCACCTTATGGTACTTTCTCCAAAATAGACCATATAATTGATCACAAAGCAGGTCTCAACAGATACAAAAATATTGAAATAATCCCTTGCATCCTATTAGATCACCACGGACTAAGGCTGGTCTTCAATAATAACAAAAACAATGGAAAGCCCACATACAGGTGAAAACTGAACAACGCTCTACTCAATGATGACTTGGTCAAGGAAGAAATAAAGAAAGAAATTAAAGACTTTTTAGAATTTAATGAAAATGAAGGCTCATCATACCAAAACTTACGGGACACAATGAAAGCAATGCTAAGGGGAAAACTCATAGCTCTAAGTGTCTACAAAAAGAAATTGGAGAAAGCATACACTAGCAACTTGACAGCACACCTGAAAGCTCTAGAACAAAGAGAAACAAATATACTCAAGAGGAGTAGATGACAGGAAATAATCAAACTCAGGGCTGAAATCAACCAAGTAGAAACAATAAGAGCTATACAAAGTATCGATGAAACTAGGAGCTAGTTCTTTGAGAAAATCAACAAAATAGATAAACCTTTAGCCAGACTAACCAGAGGGCACAGAGACAGTATCCAAATTAATAAAATCAGAACTGAAAAGGGAGACATAACAACAGAAACTGAGGAAATTTAAAAATCGTCAGATCCTACTACAAACGCCTATACTCAACAAAACTGGAAAATCTGGATGAAATGGACAATTTTCTAGACAGATACCAGGTACCAAAGTTAAATCAGGAGCAGATAAACCATCAAAACAGTCCCATAACCCCTAAGGAAATAGCAGCAGTCATTAAAATTTCCCCACCAAAATAAAGCCCAGGACCAGATGGCTTTAGTGCAGAATTCTATCAGACCTTCAAGGAAGACCTAATACCAATTCTCTTCAAACTATTCCACAAAATAGAAACAGAAGGAACACTACCCAATTCATTCTATGAAGCCACAATTCTGCTCATGCCTAAACCACACAAAGACCCAACAAAGAAAGAGAACTTCAGACCAATGTCCCTTATGAATATCGATGCAAAAATACTGAATAAAACTCTCACAAACCAGCAGGGCGGTGGTGGCGCACGCCTTTAATCCCAGCACTTGGGAGGCAGAGGCAGGTGGATTTCTGAGTTCGAGGCCAGCCTGGTCTACAGAGTGAGTTCCAAGACAGCCAGGACTAAACAGAGAAACCCTGTCTCGAAAAACCGAAAAAAAAAAAAGAAAGAAAGACCAAAGTGTGGGTGCTTCAGTCCTTCTTAGAAGGTGTAACAAGATACTCAATGGAACAAATATGGAGAAAAAGTGTGAGACAGAAACTGAAGGAGGGGCCATCTGGAGATTGTTCCACCTGAGTATCCATCCCATATGCAGTGTCACCAAAGGTAGACACTGATGTGGATGTCAGGAAGTACATACTGATAGGAGCCTGATATAGCTGTCTGCTTAGAGGTCTGCCAGAGTCTGACATATTCAAAGCAGATGCTCACAGCTAACCATTGAACTGATCATGGGGTTCCCATTGAAGGAGTTAGAGAAAACTGAAGAAGCTGAAAGGGTTTTCGGCCCCATGAGGAGAGCAATAATACCAACCAACCATAGCTCCCAGGGTCAAAACCACCAGCCTGGGAGCACATAGGGAGGGACCCATGGATCCAGCTGTAAATGTAGGGGAGGATGGCCTTGTCAGGCATAGGTGGAGAGGAGATCTTTGGTCTCATGAAGGCTGGACGCCCATGTGGGGGAATTCGCGTGTGGGTAGTTGGGAGTGTGTGGGTAAGGGCACATCCTCATAGAAGCAGCAGGAGGAGTTCGAGGAGGGGGTTCATGGGCTGGGCAGAAATAGGGTTAGGGGATAACATCTGAAATGTAAATAAAATATCCAATTAAAAAAAAAAACAAAAAAACAAAAAAACCTTGGGGATCGTTTTAAAGGTGAGTGTACATCATTGGTTGAGCCTGAGGTGTTAGACATTCTTCATTTGCATGAAGAGGAATTCCAGGTGCTTGCTGGACACGTCTTATAATGAGAAAGGAAGTTTAACCTGTAATCTGGCCCACAGGATACATGTCTACCTGAAGGGTGGGGGAAGTGATGATTGAAGGGCTATGTGCAACAGGACATGTAAGCCTGGAGCAGGGAGGAAGCAGTTCTACTCCTGCTGGTATCAGGACAAGATTTTCCGGGTTTGGACACATCTCAACCTCACTCTTGTTCTGTATAGGCTTTCCCAGTCACATGATCATGATCAAATGTCATGATAAGCCTCATTATTTTGCACACTTACTGAAAACAATTAATAAAAAGGCTTGCCCCTCTCCTGTGCATTCAAAGTGCTTTAGTAATTCAGGTGTACAAGAATGTCTGAGAATCATTTGTGAGTGTTCATTTTTAACATAAATTTTATCCATGCTTTTAAGTAGAAATAAAATGGCCCATGAATCCACTCTTGCCATAAAGATGAAAATGTGCAATAGATGATTCAAGCAAAGCAGAAAGAAGTAAAAGCTAACCGCCTGCCATATACCCCATTACCAACACACACCTGTGCACACATGCCCATAAAACCTCCCCAGACCCTGATGGCTGCTGTTAAGTTCCTTGTCTCTCAAAGACTCATCATTTATACACCTATTCTTGTCCTTTTCACAGAAAGCACATAATACTGTGTTTACTTCTATGTTCTTCTTTTTAAATAAAAATATAACTCCAGATTTCTCTACTTGGAAAATATAAAGTTCATTCTTTTATACTGGTATGCAGTAATTCATTAAAGGTAAACACTATAGTTTGTTTACTATTTTCAATTGTTTACTGTCCTAAACAGTATTGCCAGGGATGTTCTTGTGTGTCTGTCATGGCTGTGCTTCTTTTCAAAATCTAAGCCAGATATTAAAATTATTTGGGTAGAGATATCGACAATTTCTGTCAGTCTGAGTTTTCTCTTTAAACTTATTTCTACAACAATGAAAGGAGAAATTTGTATCAGTGATGGTTCGTATTCAAGAGGCTCATTACTATGGTCTTTGAATTAACTGTAGAAAAAACATAACATTATCACTTATGAACCTAGAATCTCAGATGAAGAGAGAAATAAAATGGAATAAGGTAAACAAAACAAGGCAGAACAGCAGGGAGGTGATGGCTCACACCTTTAATCCCAGCACTAGGGAGGCAGAGGCAGGCCGATATCTGAGAGTTTCAGGCCAGCCTGGTCTACAAATTGCCTGGTCTACAAACCGAGTTCCAGGAGAGCCAGGGCTATATACAGAGAAACCCTATCTTGAAAACCAAAACAAAACAAATGAACAAAAACAAAACAAATTTAGGAAAGCAGAATTAGAAAAGATCTCAAACCCAAAATGTCTCTGGGTAACATCTCAGCAGAAGTGGGAACTGCAGATGTGAATGGAGTAGACTGAGTAGTTCACACACATCACAGTTTCTTGGTGTAGAGTTAGTTCATGGAATCATTTACTAACTGTTGCTAGGTACTGGGTCAGATGTGAGGATCTAAGGAAGACATAGCTTTATCCTCTTTGAGCTTACTGCCCATGGATCAAGGGAACAGAGGAGATGGGATTTCATAGGAGAAGATGCTGGGCACTGGGATGTAGGGATATTGGGCCACATCCTGAGATGTCCTGTGAGCAGTCCGGAGAAGCCCAGAGTTTTGAATGGGAATATAATCATTTCACATTTAAAGTTGAAGGACATCCTCTGAGTCCCATGGCCTTGCTGCACGGTAGGGTGACCACAGATAGCCATGTACACTGTATGCTTCAGATCACTAGAAGAGATGATATTTTGAATATTCCCAGAACAAACAAATGATAATATTCAACATGAAAAGTATCTTCATTACCTTTATTTGATCATTACACAATGTATTGCAATTTCAAATTGTGCCCCATACATATGTATTATTTTGGGCAGAGTGCCTGCTTTGCATATGCAGAGCCCTGGGGTCAATCTCCAGCACATCCCAACTTCCCTCACAGCTTGTGAAGTCAAGTGGAGTTATTGTAGATGGCAAGATCCTAGTGGGCCACATCAACTGCGGTTGTAGACTGGAGATGGAGGATTCTCTAGAGGCACGAGCGGCAGGTCCTAGCCATTGATTCACAAAGAAGAAAGACAGAGGGAGAAACTGATGCTTTTAGCAGAATTACTGTCTGGGGCAATTAGGGAATGGATATTTCCAGACTTTCTTTCAAATATTCACCACCACCACCACAATAAATGATTTTGGGGTGGGACAGGGCTGAGGAATCTAGGATGTTGCATAAACAAAGCACACACTCTACCACTAAATTGCATCCTCAGTTGTCCCCCCAACACACACACACACACACACACACAAACACAACACTCACACACACACTCATACACAGAGAGAGGGGCAGGAGGGGAGGGAAAGTCAGAGAGAGAGAAAGAGTGAGGAGGGAAAGGGAGAAAGATTACAAATTATAGCAGTCTCTTGACTATTTTGAAGAAATAAGTGGAATGAACATATTTCCATGTTCATTTTAAAAATAAATGCAGTGACTCAGTAATAAAATATAATATCAATAAAAGGAAAGAATTTAAGTTTAGTATGGAGATGCATGCCCAGAACTCTGACAGTGGAGTCATGAGGGTCAGAAATTTAAGTTCAACCTTAAATTCAACGTTAGTAAATAAACAGGAAAAATAAGGATAAAATATCTATATCCAATATGAATGTTCCGTATGACTATGGAATGAAGCAATCAATGTTTTCTGCTTAAATGGAAGTCTCTTCTAGTGTCTCAATGACAAATGCAGTCAGCACACTGCCAGAAGGTAAAACCACATTTTGGAAGAGAAAAAAATTATCATATTTATTTAGTTCTGTGTGTATGTGTATACATGCAGTATATATCGAAGTTCTTGTGTGGAGGTCTGAGTGCCTTCACAGGGTTCAGTAGACTACTTTCTCTCCCTGGATCCCAATGATCAAACAGGTCATCAGGCTTGGTGGCAAGCACCTTTCCCTGCTGTGCCATCTTGCTGACTCTTAGCTTGACTTTCCAATGAAGAATCAGAGTTTTGAAAGACAGACTAGAGAAGATACTCACGAAACAGAGGAGAGCACAAACAGGACATGGAAAAGGGAAAACCAGCCAGAGTGACCTTGTTTTTTGGCTGTGGCTGACTCTGGGGCTGGTGTGGGAGGCTGGAGTGGTGTGCTTTGCCTGTTCTGCAGATCATTCTGAAACTGTACCAAAGATTATAGATGTTAATCATCATAGAGAAACATGTAGCTTCCCTTGGATTTTATTCACATTGATCATTATGAACAACCTTGCTTTCCCATAAACATCGAATAGATCACCTTTAGACTGGCCTTGTCCAAATTATCTCAAACTCCAAAGTAATGTCAAAAACATAATGAGATTTTATAGAGTTGCATTGGAGAAAATCTTAAGGTAATAAGTAGATATAAATACAGCCTTTTATAAAAATATGCTTCCTTTCATGTAATGCTGGGGTTGAAAGAATCAAATGCATCATTTAAGTCACAGATGTTTTCTTTTTAAATTGCAAAAATGTATTATCTAATAATATTTAGCAGTCAGAGGCTTGCTAATCATCATTGCTGAGATGATGCATTTAAGTAATATTCTTCAGATAAAAATTCCCTCTCCTAAATTTCTCACTCTCTATTTTATTTTAGTGTGAAATGTCCCATTAGGTTTTCAAAGCCATATCTACTAACTCTTCAATTGTCCATTTGGCTAAAGATCCAACTCCCAGGAGAGCACACGCTACTTCCACACGTTTAGAATCTCATCAATATCTGAGATGTAGTTGATGGTTGGTAGGCTTCAGCTGAATTCCCTTTCATCCCATCCCATTATATTATAGTTTAGGCATGTTTGGTGGTTGACTTTTTTTTTTTCCCTTCTTTGTAATCCCAGGGGAAACACTTTTGATAATTGAACTGTGGTGTTTAACGGTACCTGTTCTAAGGCAATGACTTTATGATATTTCATGCCAGTTCTTTTCATATCTTCAAACAAAAGCATGAATAGGATTCCCAGGCCACCATACCACTGACAAAGTTAAAAAGGATGAAAATGAATAGGGCCTAAAAGCTGCTCTCTTTGGTCCCAACGTGACTCAACTTCAAGACACTCAGAGAGGAGAGGGCACCACAGTAAAGCAACTCAACTGGTAGGCATCTACAGCAGGTAAAAATAAGAGTCAACACAGAAACATTGTAGTACTGTGTTCTTCAGCCTAAGAATATCCCAAAAGCTTTATCTTGATATACTATCAACTGTTTGTGAGTATCTAAAACATGGATCTGAAAGCTACAGATTTTAGGAGAACAGTAGACTACAACCCAGAGGCCATGTCCAACCAGTCATGTTCTGTAAATAAATTTTACTGAAACAGAATTGGGCTCATCAATTTTTATTATTATATCTATATATTATAAATGTTTTCACCCTATACTGAGTTAGAAAGTTGCAACAGAGATTGTGAACAAAGCCAAAATTCTCCCTGGCCTTTTATAGTAAATATTCACTCAGCCTTGTTCTAGAATATTATGTTGGGAAGCTCCAGCTAGTCTCAGAAGGAAAGAATAATGAATTTGTGAATTTATGTCTGTCCTACACATGGAGAAGGATGTTACATGTTTGTCAGACCTGCTTTATCTCCTTGGAATTAAGAGCAGCATGATGGGAAAGATGTAAGACTGAAGATTCAGTGTGAAAACAGTTACCTAAACGCTCTTTACAAGGCTTGGGAGGGTCATAGCTCTAAAGAGCTGGTACCAAGGATGAAGGAAATGATGTCAGAGAAAAGTGATGAATTAGGGCTGGCAAGACAGCTCAGTGAGTAAAATTGCTTCCTGCACAAACCTGATGAGCTTAGTCTCTTGAACCCAATCTGTAAGAAAAGAACTAACTCCCAAAAGTATTCCTCTGACTTAGAACAGATATGTACATATGGGATATGGGTACTTACATACATATAACACACACACACACACACACACACACACACACACACACAATAAGTAAATAATAAATTAATGAGGCAGGAAAGATGGATCAATATTGCTCTTGCTGAGGACCCAAGGAGTTTGGTTCCTAGCACCTGTGACTGGCAACTTACAATTTCCTGTAACAGGGGCATCTGATTGATGCCTCTGGTCTTCATGGGTACCCCTCCCAACTCATGCATATACCTATTGCTTTAGTTATTGTTCTATTACTGTGAAGAGACATCATGACCAAAGTAACTCCTAGAAAGCATTTAGTTGGGGGATTTGCGGACTAGCTTATAGTTTCAGAGAGTCAGTTCATTATCATCATGGCAAGAAAGAGACAGGGATGGCACTGGAGCAGTAGCTGAGAGCTTTACATTTTGATCCACTGGCAGCAGGTGAGAAAAGAGACTCTGGGCCTGCCATAGGCTTTGAAAGCTCAAAGCTCTCTCCCAGTGACAGGGTTCCTCTAACAAGGCCACACTCACTCCAGCAAGGGCATAGCTCCTAACCCTTCCAAATCAGCAGTTCTCAATCTTCCTAAAGCTATGACCCTTTAATATAGTTCCTCATTCTGGGATGAACTCCATCCACAAGATTATTTTCATTGCTACTTCATACTGTAATTCTGCTACTGTTGTGAATCGTGATGTAAATATCTGTGTTTTCCATGATCTTAGGAAAATGCTTGTGAAAATGCTGAGAACCACTGTTCCAAAAAGTTCACCAAATGGGGACTAGACATTCAAATATATGAGATTATGGGGGCCATTCTATTTGAAACCACCACACCTACCCTACCCTAACCCTACACACCACACACAAATAATAGCATAAATCTTTTAAAGTAATACATTTATAATTTTTAAAGGAATTAACGATAATGAGGGATGATTCAAAACACCGTCTGAATCAAGGACAAATTCAATAAATTTCTTTTCCTATTGTATCAATTGATTTCTATACATTGGGAATATAGAAAGCTCTGAAGGATGCTTCTTTATGAATTTATTAGCTTCAGGAAGCAAGGCATTGTTGGAAAGAAGTCACCTCACTGGAGGAAGAGCTTCTTGCCTGCATCTCCACTCACTCATCCATACTCCTTCCATCAAAAGGCTCCCATCCTTTGGGAATAATGGCATCTTCTAGATGCAGATACCAGAGTCAGACCATTTTTATCTAGTAGTCAGTAGTAATGTCTTTCAAGTGAGATTAAATGCTGTACTTGAAAATAGATGAAGAGAATATTTTCACTATCCCCTGGCTGCTAAGAACATATTTCTATACCTTATAGACTCATAATAGAACCTTTAAAAAAGAACAACCTCAAAATGGCTCAAGATTTTGAGAATTTGCATTAGAGATAACCATTGGTTAAAATGTACAAATCTGAAATTATGAGAGGATACAAATGATCCCTGGTGAGCAAATGAACAAAATAAGGTTTGCTAGTATTAGACTGGTCCCAAGATGGCTCAAGGAAGAAGCCAGTCAAGTAAGTTTGGTTTCTCTTGTTGGCACACTGATGAAGGAGAAGCAATAAACGCAATACATCCAGACTTCAGGACACTTCTGATAGGATTTCTCATGACATTTTTTTTTTCAACAGCCTAGTTACAGCTTGGATCACAGTGCTGTCAAGTGGCTGAAGGGTTGCCATCAAGAGTAGCTATCAGTGACTTCTTGTCATCCTTTGGACATTTATCAAGTGGTGTCCATCCAGAAGGACTGATGATAGACTGGAGTTATCCATAGGGTGATGAAAGTGAGAGCAATTCAATGAATTTGCTGATAATACCAATCGGAGCAGCTGCGTACACCTGGCAGGACAGGAATAGCTTTCAATGACCTTGATTAAGTTGGGCTGGTAGCGTGAGACACTCTTAGAGCCAGGATGCCAGGCCAAGACACAGTGGGCAGATTTTCTATGAAGGGAGGCTTATGGTATATTGCAGTCAAATTTGGTGGTGTTTTAGTTTCAACATTTCTGAAGCACTGTAATTAATTAACAGCCCTCCATGATGCCAAGTGGTTTGAAACTACTTTATTATTCTACTTTCTAAGTTTGCAAAATGGAGACTCAAAGACCTGTCTCACAACATTTTAAGTTCAAATAACCTTGGAAAATATTTAGTAGACATTAGTGTCAGGTGTTCCTAGCCTTCCTCCATGCTGTTTGCTGCCCTTATGGAACTAGCAACCAAGAAAGAAAAGTCCTGATAACCATGCAGAAATGCAAAAGGGAAGAAAAACAAACAAAAATCTCCTAAAAAGCAAACATATTGGCCTTAAGGCTTAAAACACTCTCTGATGTATCACATATTAGTTCGTAATATATTAGCCATCAATGAGGGTATTGCTGAAAGGATGCTTCCAAATTATACTAGTAGCTCTAAGAACGTTAAAGAAATCCATGTTAGCAATTATAGAAGGTGAGAAATCACTTCTGCCTTCACTTGTTGTTTCTGCAAAGGATGAGCCTCCCGTGGTGGACGCTCAGCAGCCTATTTTGTTTGCCTTGTGAGTTTTCAGAAGGAATGAATGTAAGCTCAATACAGAATAATAAGGCAGGAGCAAGTGTTCTGAACCTCTTTGAGGGTTAGCCATTCCTCTGGGAACTAGATAGGAGGAACCAGGCAGGTGCAATGCCTGGAACCCAGGCTGGCCCTGAAGTCTCCCTCTGAGTCTAGACAGGGCAAGTCAGGTTAGGTGGGTCCTAATTTGGATCCTCTTTGTAATAGAAGGCAACAGATGCTGATACTTGAGGCATTGGGCTGTTGGGCTGAGTGATGAGAAATCCAGGTGTTATCTTCCCTTAATCTCTTTCAAAAGCGTATGACAATATGTCCTTAATGGCAGCTGCTCTGGTGAAAGAAAATGAAGTGGAATCATTTCTTCTCCAAAATTTTAAAATACAACTGAAGCAAACAGAACCCGCAGCTGTGAACTCCTCTTCCCTCATTCACAATCAGCCCACTGATTTGCTTTTGTCATTTTGAGCCAGATCTCACTGGCTGGGAACTCACTATTGGGGCCAGGCTGGTTTTGAACTCACAAAGATCTGTCTGCTCTGCCTCTGCCTCTGCCTCTGCCTCTGCCTCTGCTCTGCTTGCCTCTGCCTCTGCCTCTGCCTCTGCCTCCAAAGGCTTACTCTATTGTGTCTGGCCATAGCTCATTGCTTTTACTTCATCCAAGTAAGTGACTTGGATAGGGGCTTACCTAGCATGCATGAGGCCTTGAGCTGGGTCATCAGCATTGCCCAAACAGGATAAAACAAGACAGGAAAGAAACAGACTAAATACACACACACATACACCACACACACACCACACACACATAAACCACATATACCACACACACACACACATAAACATACACTACACACACACATACACCACACATACCACACACACATATACCACACACACACATACACCACACATACCATACACACACACACACACCACACATGCCACACACACACATATACACACCTCACCACACCATACACACAACAGACACACCACACACACATACCACACACATACACCACACATACCACACACACAAACATATACCACACACACACATACACCACACATACCTCACACACACACATACACCACACATACCAACACACACACACACACACACACACACATAAACACATAATCTTCAGAATAGACTACACAGAAAGAGAGAGAGAGAGAGAGAGAGAGAGAGAGAGAGAGAGAGAGAGAGAGAGAATCTTCAAAATAGACTAAGAGAGCCTATGAAAGCTCAAGAAAAATTATATAATTTTCTACTCCAAATGTTATTTCTTTCCCCATCTTGTCCTGATCAAAGTCCTACCTTTGCCCTGATTCTCAAGGCCCTGTGTGGTCTAGTCCTGGGAACTTCTCTGACTCCACCCATCTATGCTGTCTTTCTTCTGACTTCCAACACTTATCCTCAGAGCCCTTCCCCCTCCTGACAGTCAGGTCAAAGTAAGTCTCTCCACAAGCATCACTCTAAGCACTCTGCAAGAAACTGCACGAACCTATCTCCTTATCACTCTGCATCCAAAGGAAGGCAACTACTTTGAGTTGACTCTAGGCATCGTCTGACTAGAATAGTTTTGTTTATTTGTTGTCTGTTTCTTTCCACTAACATACACATTCATTGAAAACTAAGGACAATCTTGGTGGAATTAGCTCTTTTATTTGCTGCTTTATCCTTAATGGCTTGCACAAAAAAACTTAAAACAATTTTTCTTTTAAAGATAATGAGAGTTCAGAAGAAAGGTAGATTTGGGAATTTGCCAGAAGTGGGATAGCTTCATTTATTTTAATTTTTGAGATAGGGTCTAAAGTGTATCCCAAGCTGGTCTTAAATTCATTATGCAGCTATAGCCAAGGATCACGTTGAACTTATCTCCTTACTCCCAGCCCCAACCAAGGAGTGCCTGTACAACCATGCCTAACTTATTCAGTACTGCATTTCCAGCACAGGCCTTCCTGCATGTTAGGCAAGCACTCTATCAACTGTGTCACTCCTCGTCCTTCAGAGTAGTTGTGTGTGAGTGCTCTCCATTGCATGTACTAGAAGCTGCAGCCTTTGCTTCAGTAGATGGAGCTGAAAGCCGAATTACTTGACGTATTGCTTTTTAAAAAAATCAATCTAGAGAGGGCTTGAGAGATTGTTCAGCAGTTAAGAACACTGGCCGCTCTTCCAGAGAATCAGGCACCCACATGGAGGCTCACAACTGTCTGTAATTCTAATTTGGGGAAATCTGATGCCCTCCTATGGCTTCCACAGCACCAGGCATGTACATGGCACAAGATACATACATGAGAACAGTCCAGGGGAAAAAGTGACATAAATGGGAATTATTGGTGAAAGTCTTACCTTCCTTCTGACTGCATGATCTACCACTGAACCACATGGCCATCTTCTTCATGAGTTTTTGTGTTGACTGTTATTTCTAGAATGTAAAAATGGCTGCAGACTAATGGTTTATTAGTCTACAGGAACATAACCAAGAGCAAGTGCATACATGGAGATTTACTCTATGAAATAGATTGTTGTGATTATAGGGGCATAGCAGGGCAAATGCTACAGTATACTTTGACAGACCAGGGGCTCAGAGAAGAGGTATAGTCTATGTTCCTAGCACCTTCAACTGATGAAATGAGGCTGTGCCACATCATGTACAGTAAACAAACTATTTAAAGTTCACTAATTTAAATTTTCCACAAAATACACCTTCACAGAAATATCAAGAATACTGTTTAACCAAATGTCTGGCCACTAAGGCTTAAAGAAGTTGATAGATAAAATTAGCTGTCTCACAAAGGTCCTCCAAATATATATATTAATATATATATATATATATATATAATTTAACCTGAATATCCATGATTTATGGGTAGTTATTTAGGTACATTATGGATATAAAGATTTACATAATTACAAATTTGAATATATACACAAATACATATTTACAAATATATAGGCATTTATATAATTACATTATCTATGTAGTTTGTATTGTCCAGTTCTGAATTACAAGCCTGTCTGTGAACTTTACTATGGAACCTGAGATTTTGCCCACTGCTTGTAGTTTCATATATTTCTCTAAGTTCAGAAAAGCCATGTACAACATTAGTATTCTGTGAACTTCCCAACCAAAGCCCATAATCTATTATACCAACTCTATCAGATAGGTTGACGTTAGCTAGGGAGATGGCTCAGGTTAGATCACTTGCCAAGATCCTAGGTTTGATCCAGAGCACCCACAGGGTAGCCCAAGTTCCAGCGGTCCGATAAACTCTCTTGTCCTCCAGAAGCACTAGGCACACAAGTGGTACATATACATACATTCAGAGAAAACACACATACACATGAAACAAAATAAATAAATATTACCGAAAAAAAAAAAAGAAGTGTTGATATTACAAGGTCTTCTATAATCAGGTTAGTTAGAAAGCATGCAAATAATCAAATACAATTTATTTTATTTAGCTGACTGAGGAAATTAGCAGTGTTTCTGCAATATAAAAAAAAGCCTTTAATAGTGAAAGTAATTTTTGACTGTTATTCATCATGTCCCTTTGGCCTTATTATGTAGAAAACAAGTCACCATTTTTCCTGCAACCCCTCATCTCAGGATTCCTAAAATAAATGAAGAGATAAAACATGGACATTAAAAAATAATTATTTGAAGGAACCTTCATATGACAGGTATTTTTTTTTATTTGTTAAATTCTTTTTTTTTTTAATTTTTTATTGGTTATTTTATTTATTTACATTTCAAATGTTATCCCCCTTCCTGATTTCCCCTCTGCAAAACCCTATCCCCTCCCCTCCCCTGCTTCTATGAGGGTGCTCCCCACCCATCCACCCACCCACTCTGGCCTCACTGACCTAGCATCCCCTACACTGGGCATCAAGCCTTCACAGGACCAAGGGCCTCTCCTCCCATTGATGCCAGATAAGGTCATCCTCTGCTACATATGCGCTGGAGCCATGGGTCCCTCCATGTGTACTCTGGTTGGTGGTTTAGTCCCTGGGAGCTCTGAGAGGCTTTGGTTGGTGATATTGTTGTTCTTCCTATGGGGTTGCAAAGCCCTTCAGCTCCTTCAGTCCTTGCCCTAACTCTTCTATTGGTATCTTCGTGTTCAGTTCAATGGTTGGCTGCAAGCATCCTCATCTGTATTGGTCACGTTCTGGCAGAGCGTCTCAGGAGACAGCTATATCAGGCTCCTGTCAACAAGCACTTCTTGGCATCAGCAATAGTGACTGGGTTTGATGGCTGCATACGGGATGGATTATAGAATCTGCCAGGTGGGGCAGTCTCTGGATGGCCTTTCCTTCAGTCTCTGCTCCACTCTTTATCCCTGTATTTCCTTTAGACAGGAACAATTCTGGGTTAAAAATTTTGAGAAGTGTGAGTGGCCCCATCCTTCAACAGGGGCTATGTCTAACCTCTCAATATGATCTCTACAGGTTCTTTCTCGTGTTTGTTGGGCATTTCAGCTAATATCATGTGACAGCTAATTTTATCTGTCAATGTCTCTGAGTCTTAGTGGGAAGATATCTGGTCAAACAGTATTCTTGATATTTCTGTGAAGGTACATTAAATTAGTGAACTTTGGGTAGCTTGTCTACTACACATGCTGAGCCTCATTTAATCAGTTGTAGATGCTAGGAAAATATCCTCTACCTCTTCTCTGAGCCCCTGATCTGTCAGACTATACTGCAAACTATTTGCCCCGCCATGCCTTTATAATCATGACAATTCATTTCATAAAGTAAATCTCCATGTGTACACTTGCTCTTGGTTATGTTCCTCTAGACTTACATATCACTGCAGCCATTTGTATATTCTATGTTTATTCCCACAGGATGAAACATACAATACATATGGGATGTGTGCTTGTATGTGTCTGGTGGGCAGAAATTGATGTATGTGGTATGTGTACCTGGTGAACATTTGCCTTTCTATCTTATCAAAGGCGCTGCTCTTGAGTATTAAGTTCCAATGCCACATAGTATTTTGTAGCTCATACCTAAAAGATGCGGTATTGTGGGAGAAGGTGTATCAATCACTATTGAGTGTATTGACATAGATTTAGAAGTCCATGAAGGCCTGACAATTAGATTAAAAACAATGGTACCATTTGAGTACACCTAGTGCCGTGGCCTGCACTTTCCAAGCATTTGGGTCCATGTTCAGCAAAGCTTCATTTTTGTCAAGGAAAAGAATGCGAATAACCTTTTAATAGATTTGATACTAAACATTCTCTTTCTAGCCTAGCTTCAGAAAGAATTATCAAACTAGGAGATCAGGAAAATGCCAGCAAGAACAACACCTAGCCCATCAGATTGACACTAGTGGCTCTAATTTTACATCTCTATTTTTTTTTCCTCTCAGATCCCTGATGTATTGTAATTCACATATGAACTGAGGTCATCCTGCCTTTTCGGATTAAAATAAAGTTGGAATCCATCGCTGTCATCTGTCCTGTGGGAAGCATAATGCTTTCCCTAATATTTTCACAGAGACTTGAGGGCTCATGTTCCTGTTGAAATGTGTTCAGAGTTCCCCCTTCTACTCTCCTCCTGATTGACAACATCTGATCCTCTGCAATCGGTCAAGGTTTCTAGAGAAACAAAACCAAATGGATGGATGACTGAATCCAGTTGTGGAGGCTAAGAAGCTCCCTGCTACACTACATGCACGCTGCAGTATTAGGAACATTGTCTGGAGTTGCTTCAGTCAAGTCTGATGGTCTTAGGAACACAGGTCCTGATGCAGTACCATCTGACGACAAAGAACCCAAATTGCTGCACTTCTGTTATCTCTCAGCCAGTGAACTGTGCCTACCTCCACTCCACGGGGCCAGAAGTGGGCCAGTTCCCTCATTTAAATGTTAACCTCTTCCAGAAACACTCTTAGAAAAATACCCAGAATGTCTGCTTTCCCTGCTAATCTGAGTGTCTCTCAGTCCAGCCAAAGTGACATCTAAAATGAGCCATCACATCTCAGATCCTTCCCATACTTTGCTGTGCACTGTCCCAGATACTGACTACTGTCTCTTCTTCTTCTTGAGAAAATAGTACAGATAAGGAATTGGAGACCTGTATGGTTTTTTATTGAAGACCAAGAAAAGCACAAATCTAAATTATAGCAAATGGACAATTAATCATGCCCCCTGTCTCTGTCTCTGTCTTTCTCTCTCTCTCTCTGTATGAGTTTGCATGTGCGTGTGTGCGTTCGCATGTGCGTGTGAGTGTGTGTGTATCTGGCTCTAGTCACTTGTCATGGCTTCCTTTTCTTTTTGTATACTTCCATCTGCACCTTTCGTCCCCCAGCCTTCTCCACCTCATTGCCACATTTCTGTTATTTCTCGTTGGGAGAAGTTCAGTCTTATTGCAGATAACACCCTCAGGGCCTCGTCCTCACTCTGAAAGGGATCCTTCACAGCTTGTCTAAGTCAGTAGCAATACTGCCAGCTGTTAAAATAGATTCTTCATCTGGTACCTGAAAAGGTGACATTGGAAGTTCTGTTTCCTACTTGCTCTGTGCTTCTGTCTCCCTCATATTAAAGCAGATCTCCATGGACCAAACAATGGAAGGACTTCCCATAGTGCTTTGTATTTTCATCCTTTTCTGGACTCTATAAGCATTCCCTTCTAAAGAGTAAATGTCTTCTTTAATATCTTGCCGTGAAATTCTTATCCCTTTAGGGAGATCACTGTGTAAACTTTGTATAATAAGAAGCAATTAAAATGTCTATGTAGATTTATAGATAGACTTTTATTTTCAAAAATATTACTGCTTCTATGGTGAAAAGTTCTCTGCTTGTGTTATGTAAAACATTCTAAATCTAGGAAACTAGAAAGCAGAGTCTATGTCACATTAGAAAATGGCAGAGACATTAAAGTATAGATGAAAGATGCTTGAATGTGAACACCTCTCAGTAGGTGAGGACTACTAGGACACCCTCATCTGCAACCACTAACAATTAGTTGTGAGTACATCCAAAAACCTTAGTTTAATAAGTATCTCAAAATAACTCTTTTTCTTTAGAGCAAAAAGTACATTTTAGGAAAGGACTTGGTGGAACATTTTACCCAGGTGGAGATACTGGTTTTCAGGTATTTCGTTTCCTTTATTTTAAGCAGGAAGACATTACCTTTAAGAGTTTATTACATTCCTCTGTTAAAGTGTGCATCAGTTTAATTCATTAGTCTTCCTTATCACTCTCTGAGGTAGCCATCCTTGTCTTTATTTCACTTATGAGACTACTGAGGCTTAAAGAAGTGGATTCACTCACCCATGATCAAAAGCTGTTGGCACACTCAAGTTTGTCAGATAGGACCCTGGCAAGGACTGCTTGGCACATTAAAACACAGCAGCTGTGGAGCTTCATGAAGGAGGTGTTTCTTTGTTAAGATGTGGGCAAGTGTAAGTAACATCAGCAAGCGGCAGGGAAGCACACAGGGCTAGGAACAGTGGAACCATATCCCCCAGAGACCTCAGGGACAAAGGGAAGGACACTCACTAGGTCAGAGAGAGACCTGTAGTCATGGGAGGAACCATATGCCACAAAGCTGGAGTTTTAGGTTTGAGGAGAGAAGACATTGCCAAATTATTGCCCAAGGGACCAGAGAATGACAGATTAAGTTGTTGGAGCAATTTGTCATTGTTATCTGATTTCTTACAAATACCTCCTCCCATTGACACAACCTGAAGGCAGTGGACAAAGGAGAAAAAAACCTAGCTGACATTCCATAAATATGAATCTCCTTAGGCAATGTGGAAAGAGGGTCTAGAGAAGACATCAGAACTATTCAGGATTCCAGGTTTCTCTGCAAAACCTGAGTGCTTGACTACCATCATGCCTTGCAGGTAAACTGATGCTTCCTAGAAGATGGGTTCCTTTGTATAAATATGATAGACTGAAGGAAGTAGGAGAGCAGTAATTAGAAAAGTCACACATTGGGAATTATGTAAAGTGGATGACACAGAGTATAGGCCCCCCTGCCCTTTAGATTGAGTATCACAAGTTTCTCAACAACCAACATAGACTCCTGTATTGTAATGTGGCATCAAAGAATACAGCCCTGAAGCAAAGGGGCTTTCCTTAGATTGTGTGTTATTTAGAATGGTAGTATCTGAGTAATGACAGCTGATAAGACAAGTGTCATCAACCCAGCAACCCATTATTTGTCTTTGATAAAACAGAAACACTATGAGTTCACAGTATCATATTTGTGGAGTCTTGCATCATGGATGGTCTTTTAATATTCTAGTTTATAAGAGGCTATTAATCACCCCTGAAAACACTTAGATCTTACCTAATGGGCTCTACGGAGATGCCTCCTTGAATGGCTGTAAAGACTGCTGATATAATTGAGATTTCATTTACATACTAATTTATTTGTTTGTTAGTTTTGAGATAAGATCTATCATTGACCTAGCACCTACCAGTAGGCTAGACTGGCTGGTCACTGAGCCCCAATTCGAGGAGAAATCAATCCAAATCATCATGGCCAAATTAATTAAAGCAAGCAATTAATTGAAGCAAGCTTTTCTATTCTTGTACATGGGCTGCGTCCCATGGCAGGGTACAAGAGATTAGCATAGGATGTAAGGAGGATAAGGTTTTTATAGTTCAGGGGTAGGTTTGTATTTTGGTTTTTTGTTTTGTTTATTTACTTTGTTGTTGTTTTTTTAATGGGGAATTGACAGACAAATGGGGGGTAGGTTACAGAAGCAGAATATAAGCATAATAAGTTGATCATAACAACCTTTTGAAACAAAAACATTGTGGTGATTTGAAAATACTTGGCCCAAGGAGTGTCATTCCTATGAGGTTTGGCCTTGCTGGAATAGATGTGGCTTGCTTAGAGGACATGAGTCACTGGAACTAGTAGGAGACCTTCCTCCGAACCACATGGGAGCCAGTCTTCTCCTACTGGCCTTTAGATGAAGATGAAGAACTCTCAGTTCCTCCTACACTATGCCTGCCTGGATGCTGTCATGCTCTTGCCTTGATGATAATGAACTGAACCTTTGAACCTGTAAGCCAGTTCCAATTAAATGTTGTTCTTAGAAGAGTTGGCTTAGTCACAGTGTCTATTCAGAGCAGTAAAACCCTAACTAAGACAGACTGGCGGTCATAAGGTAGTCATAACAAAGGGTGTTCAGATTAACCTGTTGAAACAAAGGCATGGTTGTCATTTTCTGGAAAAGGCAGTACAGAATCACTTATGGTTAGGGTTATATGTGTGGCATAGCCTAATCCTTGAGAAACAGATTTAATCATAAACAGGAAATGAGCCTAGTTTGTCATTATTATAAGATGGCTTTCAAGCCCAAGGTGGAGGCATGGTGGTTCAACAGGATCCACCTGCCTCTGCCTCCAGCTGTCCTTTTTATAATGTGGGTTCTGGGGAGCAAACTCAGGTTGTTATACTTATGTGGCAAGTATTTTATAACTGAGCTATCTAGCTCCTGCAAAGCAGAGACAGGCCAAGATGTGGTAGCTTATGCTACATTTGTAATCTCAGCACTCAGATGGCCGAGGTACGGTAGTGCTGAGCGTTCAAGGCCAGCTTGAGTTATATTCTGAGTTCCAGTCCAGCCTGAGCTACAGGTTTGTCTCTCAAAATCCCAAACAAACAAAGCAAAACCCAGAAACAGAGCATCCTGAACAAGGTGCAAAATGTTTAGTATTTTTTTTTTAATTAATTTTTTATTGGACATTTTATTTACATTTCAGATGTTATCCCCTTTCCTCATTCCACCCCTATCCAGAAACTCCCTATCCCATCCCCCCTCCTCCTTGGGTGGGGGTATTTGGGTTTTACCATGGTTGACACCTAGTTATTTCTTATTTGTAGGCATTTTCCCCAAGAAAGGAAGTGTGTCATCCTGCTAGAGGAACAGAGCAAGAAAACCTTTAGGTGACTGCTAATTTTCTATAAAGGTTGGGAAATTTATATGTCATTTTTATGTTTTGAAAACTGTGTACCTCTAGCAAGGAAAGCAGAGACTGGAAGCTAATGGTTAAGGGGAGTGCTTTTGTTCTACCTCTTAAGAGGTAGAGCATTTGTTATTATCTTCCCAGACAGACAGGCAGGTCAGCCCCTGTTAATTTTCCCACACTCTTGTCATAGAGACCTTTTAATTTAATTCAATGACGAATGCCACAAAACCTTGACATTTTAAAACTCTAGTTATGACCAGAGCTGCATTTCGTTTAAACTCTGGTATGGCAATTAGGCTGCAAGCCTCAGGGTTCTACAGGTGGGTAGAGAAGGCACCTCTGTGCTCTGTTCTTCCAGGAGAGCTGGAGGGTGAGACTCCTGGTTGGTGGGGGTTGGTTCAGGCCTCCAGTCTCCTCTCTACCTTCTGCTCCACCTCCTTTACACATTAGCTTTCCAAGAGTTCTGTTGTCACTTCCTCACACAACCAAGTCCCCTCTGTATGACTTCCCCTTCTTAGAGCAAAGGAATCTACCTCCCAGATGGTCCCAGCAGAGATGCAGCTTTCTAAATCTTTTGCCAAGAAACACATTCCTGAGATAACCCAGGGAATGAAGCTGGGATGACCTTTCTTGGTTGACTGCTCTAAGCTTGGTTCCAGTCGTTGTTTTCCCCAAAGACACAGAATCAGGGAGCCCCTCAGGACCACACAGAAAGACTATTGTGGAAACAAGTAATAATGTACCTCACAGGGTTAGATATGTCTTATGCATTAGACCATCATAGGCTGTGGTACCAAGAGTGGATTGCAGAGGTCAGTGATCCTGATTCTAGATAGGGCTCAGGGGCCTATGATCTTCCTCCATTTTCTTCCTCATTCAGCTGCTCTCCTTTCCCACAGTCTCTCTTTCTAGTTTCAGTGCCAGGGCCTGTATGTGAGCTGCACTACTGAGTCCAGAAGTGTACATTTTCACAGATCCCAGAATAAATAAGATCTGATTGATTTACCAACCCCAGATTGGGACACGGCAAGACGGCAATGGCAATAAGCATCTCTGAGAAAAATAACTTATAAAGTCTTCTGGCAGACTATTAATTATCATCAGTATATAGTCTAATAGTATAGTACTGGCTGAGCATGTGCAAGGTCTTGTGTGAGAATCCCTAACACACACACACCACACACACACTTTTTTAAAAGTATTTTATTTTTTAAATATTTATAAATAAGTGTATTTATTTATTCCTTTTTTTATTAATCATTCCATTCATTTACATCTCAAATGATATCCCACTTCCCGGTTACCCCTCCACCAACCCCCATCCCACATCTGCCCTCTCCCCTCCCCTTTCCCTGTATGAGGGTGCTCACCCACCCACCCACTCACCCACCCATCCACGCACACTTTCTTGCCCCATTGCTCCAGTATCCCCCTGTGCTGAGGCATCAAATCCCCCCAGGTTCTAAGGCCAAAGACTCTTTAAAAAATTTTTTTTATTGTTTTAGATGTATGGATGTTGCCTGCATGTATATATGTGCAGCACACATGTGATGGGTGACCAGAGTTATAAGCTGCCATGTGGGTGCTAGGAATTAAACTTGTATCCTTTGGAAAAGCAGCAGAGCTCTTAACCACTGAGCCACTTCTCTAGCCAAAATATCATTATAACCAAGTGGCTATTACTGCTAATGGACACATGTACATCTACTGCTAGTAAATAAATATTCTCAAGCAAGCCTGAGGGAGACTGCCTAAATAGGGTCATCAGAGTCATGTTCAAATAAACTTCTAGTTCCTTACAAAGGCCAGGCAGGTATTTGCCTAGTTTTCTGGGTCCTACTTCTGGACTTTCTTTCTAAGCTGGAATTCAGTAACCCTCATTTAGTAGACTTGTGAGTCTGAACTCCTTACATGAGACAGTCTCATTAGGTACAATATAGAAAATAAGACATTCAGAATAATGCCTGCATCAAAGGTAGGTAGAAAGGAATGAAACAGGGCATAGGATATCCTTAGCATGTTACTGACTCTGGGCTGGCCCCCTAGCCTGTAATAATCAGGGCATGGACAGATGAAGCCAGATGATCTTTTTACCCTTTCAACACCAGATCTTTGCATGACTGTTTCCTTTTCCATACTTATGCCTCTGTATTGATACCAAGAGAGAAAGTATGTGAAATGATGATGTGTCCCCTTATTTCTTCTCAGTCTTCCTCAAAGAGCAAGAGCTCCATGAATCAAGATGCTACTGTTTGGTGTCCATTTTTGGGACCACTTCTTTATTTAAATTACTAGTTTTCTAGGGTAAATTTGTGTGTGTGTGTGTGTGTGTGTGTGTGTGTGTGTGTGTGTTGATGATGATGGTTAGTTCTGGGTGTTTGTATATGCTAAGAACATAATGTACCAACCACTAAGCTACATTCCAAACCAATATTATAAGGAGAAAATGCATCATGTTTGTATCCTAGTTTGCTTCTATGATGTAAGATAATACACTGACCAAACCAATTTAGAGGAGGAAAGGGTTTATTTAATCTTTTAACTCCCAGGATGTAATCTTTTCTTGAGGGAAGTCAGGGTAGGAGCTCAGTGCAGTAATAGAGACAAAGACCTGGAGGAATGTTTTCTTGTATAGCTCAAACCCAAGTGCCTAGGGATGACACCACCCACAGTGGGCCAGGCCCTTCCACATCAATCAGCAATCAATAAAATACCACCACAAACTTGCTCACAGGGCACTCTGATGGGGGCAGTTCCTCAATTGAGGGTCTCTTTCCTTAGGTGATTCTAGATTGAGTCCAATTGAAAAAAAAAAAAAAACCAGGATACTGGTGTGTGTGTGTGTGTGCATGTGTGTGCGTGTTTTGTTGTTGTTGTTGATTGAATCCAGGCTTCATAAAAGCTAGGCAAACACTTTCCCACTGAGTTACAGCCTTAGTCCTACACTTACATGTAGGACATGTGTTTTTAAGGTTTCTAAGCAAGACATTTGTCCTTTTAGATATTATTTTAGTTTCTATATACAGCTAAATTAGTTATAATAAAATATGTTAAGACATGATTGCTTTTATCAAATAGTTGGATGTGTCAAAATCAGAGTCAATGTGACCAGGGAAAACTAAAACTCAATGTATAACAAGATAATCTTTCCCATTGATAACTTGTTAATTCAAAGCATGACTTTGAAACAAAATGTGGTTGTTACGAGATTGTAATTTAATTCCCAAATGGAAACTGCACCTATAGAATAATTAGAAGTGGGCTTTAGATGTTTTCATGTGAATTTCTTCTGGAAGGAGCTTATTAAACATGGTGAAACTTTGGGCTCTAAACTAGTGCTACCCAATACCTTTTCACAATGATGGACTATATTCTTGCTGTTTACTATTATTAGTTCCTAAACACATATGGTAAACAGGTACTCAAAATGTGGCTAGGGTGACTCCGAAATTAAGTTTTAATTTAATTTAGTATAAGGAGCCATGTATTCATAATGGCTAGCATGTTGAACAGCAATACTCTCATCTACAGAGTTTTGGGGTTTATATATATATATATATACATATATATTTGGTTTTTCGAGACAGGGTTTCTCTGTGTAGCCCTGGCTGTCCTGGAACTCACTCTGTAGACCAGGCTGGCCTCGAACTCAGAAATCCGTCTGCCTCTGCCTCCCAAGTGCTGGGATTAAAGGCATGCTCCACTACCGCCCAGCTATTTTATTTATTTTTTTAATGGACAAAATATATAGAAGAGGATTTCAAGAGCTTTACATTTTTAAAAGTGAATTCTCCTATTGTCTCTTAGTCTTTTGACTCCAATTTCCTCCTTTCATTATTATTCTACAGTCAGTGAACTGGTTAGCTCCTGGCTCCAAAATTTTACCACTGCAGTGATGAAAAAGTAGCCTTATACAGACAATGAGGGCATTAGAAACAGAGGGAGGGAGAGAGGGAGGGAGGGAACGAGGAAGGGAGAGAGGGAAATAGGGAGATGCAGAGAGAGACAGACAGAGTGACATAAAGACAGAGACAAAGAGAACGCATCTGTAGTCTCCATATGAATTTTGTCTGCAAGAAAAAACAAAGGGAGGGGCTCTGGAAAGCAAGAGGCCTCCTTGATTTGTTCCTCACTGACTTAAGATGCTCTATGCATATTAAGACAGCAAATTTATTTATTTATTTATTTTTAATTTTTATTTTCAGCAAATCAAAAAAATTTAAAAAGCATTCAAACAGAATAAAATGAAAAGAAACAAACAAGCAAAATACCAAGGGTCAGATATACTTATACAAGAATTCTATAGAGCCTTCAAACAAGCAATACTTTTTGAGTTATGTTTAAAAAAATTCAGAACCACAATAAGCTCCTTCACAAAGCAAATAATATTGAAATAGTGAAATCAAGTGTAAACCCAACAAAAATATATAAGTTATAGTCCAGTATCCCTCATGAATATACATACAAAAATTCTCAATGAAGTAGTTGCAAACTGAATACAAGAGATATAAAAAAATAATATTCCATGAATAACTGAACAACTGTTTTTTTTTTTAGAAGACCATACTCCATATACAGGCTGCATGTTTTGGGATAGCCCCCACTCCAGATGTTTGAGACCTACATGAAAACCAAGCTGCACATTTACAACATATGTGCAGGGAGGCTTAGGTTCAGCCATGGAGGTAGATCTGTGTAGACTAGGTATGCTCCACGGTTGGTGATTCAGTCTCTGAGAGCTCAAGGGTTCAGGTTCGTTTACTCTGTTGATCTTCCTGTGCAGTTCCTATCTCCTTAGGGCCCACAATCCTTCCACCTATTCTTCTTTAAGAGTCCTCAAGCTCCATCCACTGTTTGGCTCTGGATGTCTGTATCTGTCTGAGTTAGCTGCTGGTTAGAGCCTCTCAGAGGACAGCTTGCCCCTGTCTGTTCTCAGGCTGGAGGTTTAGATCCTGGGAGCTCTGGTTGAATCTTTTGATACTCGTTCTAAAAAGGACAAAAGCACCCTCACTTTGGTCTTCCTCCTTCTTCTTGAGTTTCATGAGGTTTATGCGTTGCATCTTAGGTATTGTGTGTTTTGGGGCTAATATCCGCTTATCAGTGAGTGCATACCATGTGTGTTCTTTTGTGATTGGGTCATCTCACTCAGGATGATATTTTCTAGCTCCATCCATTTGTCTAAGAATTTCATGAGCTCATTATTTTTTTTTTTTTTTTTTTTTTTTTTTTTTTTTTTTTTTTTTTGGTTTTTCGAGACAGGGTTTCTCTGTGTAGCCCGAGCTGTCCTGAAACTCACTCTGTAGACCAGGCTGGCCTCGAACTCAGAAATCCGCCTGCCTCTGCCTCCCAAGTGCTGGGATTAAAGGCGTGCGCCACCACCGCCCGGCGAGCTCATTATTTTTAATGGCTGAGTAGTACTCCATTGTGTAAATGTACCACATTTTCTATATCCATTCTTCTGTTGAAGGACATCTGGGTTCTTTCCAGCTTCTGGCTATTATGAATAAGGCCGCTATAAACATAGTGGAGCATGTGGCCCTGTTGCATGTTGAAATATCTTCTGGGTATATACCCAGGAGGGGTATAGCTGGGTCCTCAGGTAATGCCATGTTCAATTTTCTGAGGTATCGCCAGACTGCTTTCCATAGTGGTTGTACCAGCTTGCAATCCCACCAACAATGGAGGAGTGTTCCTCTTTCTCCACATCCTCGCCAACATCTGCTGTCACCTGTGTTTTGGATCTTAGCCAATCTGACTGGTGTGAGGTGGAATCTCAGTGTTGTTTTCATTTGCATTTCCCTGATGACTAGGGATGCTGAGCACTTCTTTAGATGTTTCTCAATCATTCGAGTTTCCTCAGTTGAGAGTTCTTTGTTCAACTCTCTACCCCATTTTTTAATAGGGTTATTTGATGGTCTGGAATCTAGTTTCTTCAGTTCTTTGTATACCTTGGATATTAGCCCTCTATCAGATGTAAGGTTGGTGAAGATCTTTTCCCAGTCTGTTGGTTCCCGCTTTGTCCTGTTGACCGTATCCTTTGCTTTACAGAAGCTTTGCAGTTTTATGAGATCCCATTTGTCAATTCTTGATCTTAGAGCATACGCCATTGGTGTTCTGTTCAGGAACTTTTCCCCTGTGCCCATATGATCAAGGCTTTTCCCTATTTTCTCTTCTATTAGTTTCAGTGTAGCTGGTTTTATGTGGAGGTCCTTGATCCACTTGGAAGACAGTAAATTTATTGACCCTCGAGCCAAGTGATGGAGGGACACAGAGAGGGATAAATGATCCTTGTAGTATGGCAGTTGGGGTGGGTAAGGAAGGGGAGACTCTTAATCTTTTGAACAGGAGGAGTACCTCAGAAACAATGAATGACATCTAAACTGGCACCTCAAAGTCTGGGTACAAGAGATATTGAGGAAGAGAAGTGGGGAGAGAGGACAAGTTTGTGCTAAGAGGACATGAGATTGCCACTTGAAAGCATCTCATTCCGATGATTATTTTGAGCTAAATTAGGCAACCGAGAAGCAAATACCAGAAAGGTTTCCTGCTCCCTCCTCATTTTCCTAAAAGCAGAATACACCTTTGCAGAAGCAGAGCTGTCTCCCTTCTCTTTTTGGGCAGGATGGATGAAAGTTTGTCACCAAAGACAGCTTCAAGCCCTTATTTACACTGAAAGAGCTATAGCAAAGTACCGCTCAGCTGCCATTCCACAAGTCGCCATCCCTAAAGATGTGAAATTCTTTTCTTCCTCTCATCACTTCTCTAAAACTGTGTTGTCCTCTGTTGAGAATCAGTAGAAGCCTAGATCTAAAGCGATGGTATAGAGTTACATCACCTGAGCATTTCCTTCTGTATATGGGGAACAACACATGTCTATATACATGTGCTTATTTCTCTGGTATTAATCTGTCTTAGTTATAGGGATCTTTCCTAGATATGCATATGATGAATAAAGAGAAAATTATTTCTCCTCCCTTGAAGTACCAACATCCCAGAGGCAAGAAAGAACTTGTCAGCTGAGGTAGGAGTGTAGGTGGAGAATAAGGCACAGGGAAAACCTGGGTTAGGGATCAACCCGGAAAGTAAGCACCTGTCAGATAACAGGCCCGGTGTCTTACCCAGGCCAGATGTACTCTGAGAACAGCATATCAGAATGTAGTCCATATCGACAGACAGAAACCAAAACAGCGTGAAGTCAAAACAGCAGCCATTGCTGGAAAATTCCACAGAGGAAAATTTTACTCTTACCTGAAAATACTATACAGACAAATTAAAATTCTCTCCGAGTAGAATTTTTTAAGTGCTCATTAAATGAATGAAGAGAAATGTAACCATCAGTCCTGATACCTGTGGAGCCAGTGTGAGCCTGGTTGTCAGTGTCACTGGCCCTTTGAAAGCAGTTAGGAAATTTATATCACACAGTTTCAGAAATCCTCACATTTACTAATTTATGTCGGATATTCACATTTTAAGGAAATAATCAAAAACATGAAAGACAATATATGTCTAAAGTTGTTCAGTGCAATATTTTTATATATATGTTATATTATGAAATAATTAAATGGAGAGCCAAGACTTCTAAATATCATAAGGAAATATTTATGATGTTTGTAGTATTTGCAGCCATGTAAAGATCTACTAATCATGGAGGAAGTCAGGCAAATTCAAGTTGATGGATATTTTCAACATAACTGGATGAAATCTTCAAAGTATCAAAGTTAAGAAACCCAGAGGATTTAGTTACATTGAAATGACATCACCATTAGCTCTGGTATATGACCACTGATTACATTCCCAATTGGAAAAGAGATGCTATAAAGGATATTGTTGAGATAATTAAGGAAACTGGCATAGACTATAGATTAGATAACAGATTTGTATCAATGACGAACTTCTTGTTGTGCTTGTAGAAGAGGATGTCCTTGTCAATAGGAAATACACCAAAGCATTTAGCAATAAGGGAACATGTTGAAACACTCTCAGAAAACAGAGTTGTTCAGCAAGAGGAAGAAGGGAAGTGATAAGGTATACACACTCATCCTGCAACGCCACACACACATGCACATTCTCAATGATGGAATTAAGTACAACCACACCAAGGCAATGAGACTGTTGTAGCATGGAACTCAAAACAATTTTCTCTTCCCCCTTTGCCCATTTTTTTTTTCTGACAGTAGGTATGTTTATTATTTATTTCGATGTTTAAAATTATTGTTGTTAGACATTGCTTTGTACAGAAGCATAATCTAAATGAGTTGCCCATTAATGCTTACTTGGGTTCTATTTCAGCTACACAAGGGAATAGATGGTACCAAGGTACACAAACGACCATGAAACCTCAAACTCACTTTTCAATACAAATCAACTAGGCAAAACCTTGCTACAAGAACATAGACAAGAATGGCTTGCTCAATGTCCTACTCAATGTCCTGACAGAATGACTCAAACTATAATCTGACAACATAGGAATGGAATAGATTACGTTCATCTGGCTTATCTAACTGTATAGCTGTTTACATTTAGAAACCTATTTTTAAAATGTATTTATTATTATTGGTTGTATGTGGGTATGATTGTGTGTGTGTGTGTGTGTGTGTGGTGTGTGCAGGCATATGTATGCTACAGTGTATGTGTGAAGGTCCCAGGATACCTTTCAGGAGATAGTATTTTCCTGCTATCTCAGGATTTGGAGATTGAACTCTGATTGTGAGGCCTACCTGCTAAGCATTTACTCACTGAGCCATCTCACCAGCCTGGAAAACCTATTTTGAGATGTTTTGTCTTTCTTGGGCAGGTTTTGTTCAGGTAATCATAGCTGCTGAGAGGTCAAGAGTATGGCGGTCAGGTCACACCCAGAAGTTAGCAGTTCTACAACACCCTTTCACCAGGCTCTTACATTATCTCTGATCCATCTTCCTTGATGTTCCTTGAGCATTGGTCATATAGATACCCAGTTTAGGCCTGAGTATTCAATGGTCACTTATTTTCAGTTCTCTGACCAGTAATGGATCTGTACTAGTTGACACTTAGAGTTAAGAGAAGCCCCTCTGACAAAGCATAGGCACTAAGTATGTCAAGGACACTCCACAGATCAGCAGTAGTAGCTTCCCATGACCTCATCATGGACTTTTGACCAGGTTTACAGTGCGAGATATAAGTTCCCTGCTTTGTGGCAGGCCTCAAATGCAATCATAGAGCAGCTGGTTACTCCATGTCCACTATGGGGCCACTCCTCACCCAGCAGATTAGTAATGGATCATGCTGAATAAGATTGCTGATGACAATTGTCCTTTGTCATCTTGCATAGCATGTCCTGGAAATATGAAAGCTAGCCAATAGGAAAGAACTTCTAGCCCAGTTGGTAGCCATAGGAAGCTTCACCCAGTGCACTTTGATTTTTCTTTTCTTGCAACCAAACTGTATGGCATCTTCAGCAATAGGGTCTTACCCATGCAGTTCTGATGGGCACAGTAGTGACATTCTATGTCTAGGCTTGGCCTCGGAACACCAATTCACAGGGACATAGCTAATCTCAGGCACTGGGATTTTCATTTAATGAACCTTAAGGCTTCTGGGAGCAGATGTATTACCTCTTCAGGGTACTGTTGTCTTAAGTATTTCTTTTTAATTTTTGAAGTTTTCATACATGTATGTATTGCATGGTGAGCATTGTGCTGGCCAGGTTTTTTTGTTTGTTTGTTTGTTTGTTTGTTTTTTGTTATCTTGACCCAAGCCATTTTCATTTGGGAAGAGAGAACCTCACTTGAGACAATGCTTCCATAAATTGGCCTGCAAGCAAATCTATAGTGTATTTTCTTACTTAGTGACTGATGCGGGAGGTCCCAGGCTATAGTGAGTGAGGCTACCCCTAGGATGGTGGTCCTAGGTGCAGCAATAAGAAAGTCAGCTAAGCAAGCCATGAAGATCGAGCCAGCAAGCCACCCTCCTGTATGGCCTTTGCATCAGCTCCTGTCTCCAGATTCCTGCTCGGAGCTCCTTCCCCAACATCTCTGGAAGATGGACTAGAAGAAATAAACTGAAATAAACCCTTTCCCACAAGCTTCTTCTGGCTAGGGTGTTTATTGCAGCAGTAGAAACCTCGACTAAGACAAGCAGATCCCTCCTCATGTCTCCTTAACTACCCAGTTTCCTTTTCCTTTCCCCTCCCCCACAAATGATTCAACCTATAAATTGGCCACACAGGATCTAAGCAGATAAAGGTCATCCTGCTTAGCCAGCCAACTGGCTATTTATCTTTAGAAAGCCTATTTTGAAGTTGGTTTTTAAAACCTCCTAGTTCCGGTGTGAGTAATAAAAGCAAGTGGAAGTTTTTCTAGATAACCCAGCTGCTTAAACTAGATATTTGTTAGGGACTTCCATCTGAAAACAGGATTAGGGACACATGTAGATAATAAATCAAAGATCATTTATATTTGAAACACATGTTATTTGAGGTTGGGGTGTGGCTTTTTGGCAGAGAGCTTAGCTACCAAGCATGAACTTCTGGGTTTGATCCCAGCACTGAAATGAATTACTTACAGGTATCATGATGTATTTTTTATTGGATATTTTATTTATTTACAGTACAGATGTCATCCCCTCTCCCATTTCCCCTCCCTAGAACCCCTATCCTATACCTCCTCTTCCTTTATACTTTTATACCATTTTGATTACATGCATGTATTAAGGTCAGTTCTAGGTTGAGGGTCTAGCAATACAATAGATGCAAATTTCGGAGGAACAAGCAATACAATAAACATGAATAGTCAAAGGAAAAGCAAGGCATAAAACCCAATTATGTGAACACTCCCGTGATTACTGTTTCTTTTCTTTTCTTTTTTTAACTCTTTAATATGTTTTTACTAACAGGGAGAGACAGGAAGACAGAGATTGCAACAGAAATGTCTGGAAACTGATAGGGTGTGCACACACACACTAAAGGCTTCTTTTGGAATGGGGTGGCTCCTTGGACCCAGGCTTACTTCCCCAGGTCCTCTCCTTGGGAACTGGCCTTGGGGATAAGCCAGCTTTGTCATTACAACCCCAACAAGGGTTCCTGTGTGGAGGACCTGCCCTCCCTTCAGCATCCTCTGCATCCCTCTGCTTTCCCATCTGGTCGCTGGGGGCATGGAGGACAAGCCACAGGGGTGCTTGCATAGCAGGAGAGTGGAATGGAGATAAGGCATATGGTGAGGAGAGAGATGAAGGGAAGGGCATCATAGCTGTAGGTGAAGGGGACCTCCGAAGGGCAGCTCCTCTTTTCCTTCACCATAGATTACTACTGGAATGAGGCATCAGAGTGAGGCAGAGTGTGTAAATTCTACCTCAGTCTATTCCCAGAGCCCTGAATGCCAGCAGGAAGCTCTAGAAAAGCCTGAGTCAGTGAATCAAGCTCGTGGTATGTGTTCAAACATGACTGCCCCCGCCCCCCGAGAATATGTAGGGGACCCTCTCTGGATGGATGTGAGTGCATGATTTTACAGTACATACAAGTCTTAGCATCTCTGTGTCTCATTTGCTCCCCAAGAGCCATGTCTGGATGTATAAGTACGCATGTCCTTCCTCAGACAGGAGGAACTTAATATCTGCATGGTATATGCTGCTGTCAGTGAGCATGAGTTTCCAGCGAGTAAAGAAATGGATGTGGTCCTGCCCGCTCCTGTCCATCCACAGGTCTTCCTTCAGGCCGGCTGGTCAGGAGTCCTGGCCAAAGAGGTAGGTGGTGAGCTCAAGCCAGAGGCCCCGGGCATAGCACGAAGGGTATAGAAGAGGGTGAGAAAGCCCTGGGTGCTGAAAACAGTGTCGCTAAGTGCAAATGCCAGGGTAGACGGATTTAACACTGCGGCTGTACTCCACCATCCACGTGTTTGGTCCCCATTCCACAGCCGCTGCCTCTCCAGGTCCATTCACAACTGTCTCTCTGGATAGTAGACCTCACTTTTCTGGTGCTCTCTCTCCACTGGTGGAAAGTGCCAGAGATGATGGTGTCAAAATCTCAGCCCAGTATCTTCTCAGACAGCGAGGAGTGCAGAAGACACATGGCGCCCATCCAGCCGTCCGCTTCACAAACACCCACTGCAGTCCTCATCCGCAGCACGTGGCCTGGGGGCAGCTCCGCAGCTCCACGATCAACCGAGAAGGCCAGTTCATGATCCAGCCCTGATGCAAAATGGAGAGGCGTGGGTGAGACCAGCCTAGGGTCTGAGGTTGGCGAAGGAAGGCGCCCACAGAAAGCGCAGCTCGGCTCCAGCTCCGTTCAAAGTTGGCCCACCCGGCTCCCTGCCCTCACCCATGATTAGGTTTTTTTTTTTTTAAGAGATTATAACTTTGAGTTTTTATTAAATATAAAAATTTCTACCAATGTAAGATTTTGGCTATACAGTGGTTTTTTTTTTTTTTAATTTATTTAATTATTTAAATCACATCGTAATTTACTTATTCACACAGGGGTTATAAACACAAAAAGGCAGGATGTGGGAAGGGAATGACACCGGAGCATAGGTGTTCAGGGGGAGTACAGATACCTTTCAGAACAGGATATCAGTTGGGTGAAGGTTGAGGGGACAGGTCACTACGACTCTGCCTATGATTCACTTGTCTTTAAGTTGGTACTGTCCGCCGAGGCTACCTATTTACAGGATCTATGACTACTCGGGCTTGTAAGGGCTTGTCAGGATGATCAAAGTATCTGAGCCTACTTCCCTATCCTAGCCCAAGATCATTTACATGTCTGAGGCCTACTTCCTTGTTCTAGCCTAAAATTTAGATTCTTGTCTGAAATTGCTTCTTTGTTCTAGTTTAATGTTTAGATTCCTGCCTGAGATTACTTCTTTGTTCTAGCTAATGTCAGATTTCTACTTGGAGCCTGCTTCCTTGTCCTTGGCCAATGTCATAGGTATCACAATGTTAAAACATGCCTCTCATGCTTGTTGCTTATGAGGCTGAGGTAGGAAGATTGCTTGGATCCTAGGGGTTAAAGGCCAGTTTTTGTCTCTTAAAACAAGTTGTTCACTACTTAACAATTCTAAAAATTAGAGGTAGTTTCTCTAGTATTTGCCCTAAGAGTAGTATGTAAGTCTTTCTAAAAAACATGCTAACTTTTTAAAAAGATGGATACAGTTTGAGATAAAGCAGTACATTCCCCTTAGAATATTTGTTATATATGTGTACTTCCTGGTGTATTATCTTCTTATATCATGTCATATTTTCATAAGAAAATGTAGTTTGTAAAGAAGCCTTAAATCACTAATACAAATTGAAGAACATTTGCCATGAATAAGAGATTCCTCATAAATAGATACAGAGGAAAACTAAGCGTCTTGACAGCTGCTTACTGTTGCTCTCCTCATTCTTTGTTAAAAAGAGATATTGTCAAGTTCCAGAAAGATGCCCAAGACCTACGACTAACTGAGATATCTATCTTGGTATAATCAGGAAGATTCAAAAGGAACAGGAAAAAGAACTTTTTTTCATTGTGATTCAATATGTCCTTAATGTAGTTTCTTGCTATTACCTAACGATCAACAGGATATCTAACCTGGCTGAATCACAACCTTATCCTTTCCCACACAATTAATGTGTTCCTCTCATAAATCTATGTTGAAAATTTGTCTCTTTGTAAGGTTTGGCTAGGGGATAAGAACAAAAAATGAAATATCTTCCTCTGCTAAATGCTAACCTAGGTTGCATCTTTGGGGAACTTTCAGCTGGCCTGTTTTTACAATATTTCTGCAAGCTGTTTTTACAGGGTAGATTACTTGATCCACTGGCCTATATATCTGCACAGTATTGGGCTTCTGTTGCTTGGAGCCAGATGCATTGATTCCCCTCTAGAATATTTCTTAACTCAGCTTGGTCTCTCAGGACCTAGCCTGCAGTGTCGTCATAGAATGCGGCATCTAGCATGAGCTGGGTTCTAGTACCAAGGAAATATTCCTGCAGAAAACCCATTGGTCTTTAGTATAAGAAAAGGCTTAACTGGTCCCTTCCCATCTCTGGCTAATGTTTCAAGCCAGCAATCAGCTACTTACCATGATGAAGATGAGAATCACAGACAGGAATGTGGTACAAACATTTTCTGGGTTTGGGCTGAGGCCTTGTCTTTGAGTTGGTGGCCTCTTAGACTTATTTGGCCGTAGTCGTTTCCTAAGGCTATGGGTGAAAATCACTCTGAAAATTCCCACAAGCACCTCATCCTCAAAGATGTTTGTTTGCTTACTTGTTTCAAGGTGTCAGTGTCTCTCTGTTTCCTAGGATGGCTTTGAACTAATGAGTTCAAGTGATCCCTTCTGTGAACCTTTAGAAGAATTTGCACCAAAGTTCTATGGCCAACTGCATCAGTATTCCTCACATCATTATGGGGTATAGTCAAAGTCAAGAACTTCTGGAGCTTTGTGGATGGGGCTAGAGATTTGGACGTAATACTAATTGCCACCATCAATTGCCAAAAGTGTTCTAGTATGCCGGGTGGTGGTGGCGCACGCCTTTAATCCCAGACTTGGGAGGCAGAGGCAGGCAGATTTCTGAGTTTGAGGCCAGCCTGGTCTACAGAGTGAGTTCCAGGATGGCCAGGGCTACACAGAGAAACCCTGTCTCGAAAAAAAAAAAAAAAAACAAAACAAAAAACAAACAAACAAAAAAAGTGTTCTGGTAGCTTGGGAACTCCAGTCTTCCTGTCAGAATGCTGTATAGGCACCCATGCTGCCAAACCATAATGTAATCATTTATAGGCTAATGCTTGAAAGAAGATCACTTAAATTTTTCCTTATAAATTTTTAGCAAGCTTAACAGAGCTAGTGTTTGTTAATCATCTTGATCTTCTGGTTCATATCTACAATACTAGAAAGGAGTGTCTGGTTCCCTGTCTTATCCATTCCTCTGTTTCTCTGGGTTCTTAAAGCTGACATTGTTGTTTCTCCATTTAAAAGGAAGGCAATGGTCCATGTGTATGCAGAAGTGAGCTGCTCTCTAATTTTGCCCTGTATGATAATTTCTCATTTTCAACTGCCTTAGCTACATAGGACCTAAAGCTGTTACTAAAACAATATTTATGTAGAGGCTAGTCAGAACATTGGATTAAGATGGATTTCAAAATGTCATTATAATGTAAAACTTGCATTAGTTATTCAGAGTTAAACTTAAAAATATCTTTGCATCCTCTATAAGAGAGCAATTAATTCACAGGAAAAGTTACCCCATCTTCTTTAAAGCAAGCAGAGGCATTGTGCTGTCATTTGTAATTCTGGCAGAATCAGCACATCTCCTCTCTTCCCACAGGTTAAAGCTCTATGTGCTGACTCTGAGTGACAGGAACAAATGTCACTGCAACCACCATCACACCACGCATATGACTCAGTAGCTCTAAAGCCAGCCTTTTCCCTTGCTGGGGTATTGAAAAGCTTAATTAATGTTTGCAAAAACTCTTGAAGGACCTTATATGGAAATCAGTATGGAATTACAAAAGATTACTATGAATGAAACTGGGAGAAAAGGTGGAATGCAGTTGGTAAACCTTATGATTTACTTTAAATACCAGGCTTTCACAGTGTTGAGGGAAAAGGGAGTTACCTTAAGCAGAATGATCTATAAGTTCAAGGCATTATTAAGTTTCATGGTTCAGTTTAATTTTCTTTAAATTCATACTAATGGTACTGACTTGGCCAAGTGCACTAAAGTCATTTGTTACAGAAATTAAAATCTATTATTTGACATCTGTCTCCGAAAAAAGCCTTAGTGTATAAGAGCCTTGCTTTTCTATGAAGTTCAGCCAGAACACATCCAAGCCACAGGATCATAATTGAATTTACTTGAAGTCTTTCTCTCTCTACAGAGATTTTCAGTGCCTTGGTAGAGACACAAATTTCCTTTGTTAGATGACTGCTCAGGAAACTTCAGCAATATAGGCTATGTTTTGCATTTTATTAGTTTTTATGTTTTTTCTGAAGTCAGAACCCTGAACTGAACTTATTCATCTGAAAGCATAATTTCATAACCATGTAATTTGTCGTCATATTTCTCCCTAGTACGTCTTCTGGGACAATGTTAAATTTATTCATCTTATTTCAGGGCTATTGGATTCAAGTTATTATTCTAAGTAATTCATTGAAGCCATTGCTTGTGAATTCTGACTACAGTTTACCTTAGCAGTCATTATGAGGCTCCAGGCTTCAATGCCCAGGAGTTGAATAGTTCAACTCTGAACTGACCTTGTCACTGTAGTGAAAAGATCTTGTGTACTGTGTGGAAGCATCACTTGTCAACAAAGAGCTCATGGCCAATGAGCTGAGGCAGAATTAGAAGGCAGGACATCAGGAAGAGAGATAGGAATTCTGGGAGTTAGTCAGGTGTCGGGAAATTCACCCTGGATTCTTAGGAAGTTAGATGCATGAAACTAAGGAGAGGTAACTAGCCTTGTGGCAGATTATAATAGTTTAAACAGGCGATATAAGTTATGAGCTAGTCAGGGAACAAGTCAACGTTTATGGCCTACGCATTTATTCATGAATAAACAAACCTCCAAGTAGTTACTTGGGAACTGGGGTATGGGTGGAAAATCCCAAGGTCATATCCTGCTTCTCTTACAGGCCTACCCTGCAGGAGTCTGAGTCTTGATCAAAGTCACAAGCTCTTGCCCATGTAATAGAGCAACCTATTTATGGGGAGATGGCTAAGTTGGTACAGAGGTTTCTGACATCTCTTAGCCAGGAAAGATTGTCCATTCTAGACTACCTTGTATGGTGTAGGGCTTGTGGCCAGGTGAGAGATCTAAGGTGTTGACTGGAGGGGACCAAGGACATAATGTAAAGAATAGAAGCTGTGTAGAAATGTGGTCTGACAAAAGTTATGATCTTGAGCTGGGGAGGTGACTCAGTCGTAAGGTGTCTGAGTATCTGAGTTCAATTCTTAACCCATTTGACCAATGGCATGGGGGTAAGTGCTGTAATCTTAGTACTGGGAATGAAGAAGCAGATCCTGGAGCACATTGGCCAGCCGGTAGCCAGTTAGTGAGCTCTAGGTTCAGTGAGTGACCCTGTCTCAGAAAATTAGTGGAGGGAGGTAGATGTCAATAGTCACGGAATTTGCTGTAAGCTGAACAACTTGAGTTTGATCCAAAGCCCACAAGGTAGAAGAGGATTAACTTCCAAAAGTTGTCCTCTGACCTCTATACGAGAGCCATAACACACTCCTTTCTACCTTGTTTGAGGTAGAAAATTATGTGGAACATTATTGAAGATAGATACCAAACATGACCTACAAACACACGCAATCATATACTTACATGTAAAAACACTAAACACACACACACACACACATCATGTATGCTCATGGTGCATTTTTGCCTCTCTGGGAGCTGTGTGTCAGATGGGAGGTCTTCCAAGAGAAGGGAAAGACAGACCTCTCTCATTATATGACTTGTTTTGTAGAAAGAGTTCTAGCTTTTATCCTCTACCTGGAAGAAGCTAAATTCTAGTATCTATAACATACTTCAGGTGAGTACTGTGTGTTACATACACAAATTATGAGTACAGTCCTTTATTATGAAGGGTCATGTGCTATACTATATGCATGTTCTACACTTGTATATGATTGCCACATTACCCAGACACAGTGGATAATTCCTGTAGTGGTTTGAATAAAAATAGCCTCCATAGGCTGATAGGGACTGGTATTAATTGAAAGGATTAGGACTTGTGGCCTTGTTGAAGTAATTGTGGCCTTTCTAGGGGAAGTGTGAGCTTTCAAATGCTCAAGCCAAGCCTAGTCAGTGCCTTACGGCTGCCTGCTAATTCAGATTAGACCTCTAGGTCCCCAGCACCATGTCTGCTTACACATTTCAATGTTTCCCATCATGACAATAATGGACTAAACCACTAAACTTGTAAGCCTGTAAGCCAGTCCAAATAAATGTTTTCCTTTATAAGAATTGCTGTGGTCATGGTATCTCTTCACAGGAATAGAAACCTTAACAAGACAATGACTCACACTGCCATAGATGGTAGTAGCTACATCACTAGGTGGCAGGAATCTTTCCATTCTGTTAAGTTTCATCCGTTGGCACATCATGTTAGTGGGTCAAGACTGTTAAGTTTTTCCTGAGTCTTTGTGTCATATCTAAGGGTTTCCATTCCACATAAAACTTTGAATTAGAAAACGTGCTATTCTTTTCTATACCAATCTATCTTATGTTCTAGGAGTATTACAGTAGGACCACTGAAATAGCTGAAGGAGAAAAATATGACCCTCCCCCAACTCTGCTTTATAATCTCCCCTCCCCATGTACTTATTTTTAAAAGGAAGCCTGCTGGACTCTGAGCAACATGATGCCTGGTGGGCAAGTAGTTAGCAAATATTAGCTGAAAAGAAATCTGGCTTGATTAATGGTAATAGAGTTAGAGTGGACAACTACAAGAGAACCCACCTCTGTGCTGTTTCCATGGAAATGAGCATTGCTTCTGTACCAATTTGATTGATAGCACTCACCTTTTACAGATTGGAAGCACTAATTGAATGTCAAAGGGCTAAACTGTGAAGAGTGAATTGTTTATTAATTAAAGGGATGGAGCAATTGAGTTAAGCGGTTGGTAATTGTAGAGAATGACCAAGACGAGCCCTGTGAATCCTTACACCCCTGTTTACTCTTCTTGTTCGTGACAGGGCTCTGGAATGAGAAGACACCTAGCTTTATTCTTGCCCTTCATTATTTACAATTCTCCTCTCCGTTTTTCCTCTACACTTTAGTTCCTTTCCAGCTTCCAGTCATCACCACACCGATATTTTTTCATACTTTCTGTCATTATGCATGCAGCACTAATGTCCCAAATGCATTGTATTTTATTGCATTAATGTATACAAAGCACAAATTTTATATTACTATGCTTAGGTAGGGATTGATTAAGCCCATGTGGAAATAAAAGAAAAAATAAACCAGTCTCTCCAGAAATAAATAGTAATCAGAACAATGAAGGATAGTGGTCCCTTCGAGAAAACAGAGACTGTGTGGACAGGGAACTTGAGAGGGCAGAAGAAGCTAGATGGACCCATCTGTGGGCCCATTTTCCTGCAGTCTCAAAGTGGTAGTAAGATATCAACCTCTGTTGGTTTGTTGTCGATCAGGAGCTTCCTGGATCCTAAAAGTTCACACCACAGGCCTTACCAGTCAAGTCAATTTCCTGTCTGAGGTTTCTCACTTCATCTGAGGCCCTAAAGTCATTAACCCTTTAACTACCTAAAGCAATATTCAATATCTGTCATGCTCCAAAGTACATCTTAAAAATAAGATGTTATTCACCTCTCTCTACTGCTAGGAAAGCAGCTTTACCTGTGAAGAGCTTGGTCTCCGGCTGCCTCGAACAATCCCTCCTCTCTGTTAGATCACAAATCTGTCCCTTTAAGACACTGGTCACTCTAAAAGGCCAAATCTCACAGCCTAAAGAAATCAAGCCATATTCCTATCCCTTCTCCCTCCCCCATTCCTTATAGTTCTCTCCTTGGGATAAAAACATAAAAAGCTGTTCTGTGCTATGGTTTGTAACAATCCTAATTTATGATACTATTCAGTACCAGGGTCCTCCATTCTCTTACCACTAGACTATCTCAAACTAAATCACATGATGTATTATTCATTGTTCTGCTATGAAGAGACACCACAACCATGGTAACTTATGACAAAAAGCATGTAAAGCTTGCTTACACTTTCAAAGGGTGACTCCATGTCCATGACCATCATAGTAGGGAGCATGACAGCATGCAGGCAATCATGGCACTAGAGCAATAGCTGAGAAGTACATACTGATTTGTAGGCAGGAGGAAGAGGAGAGAGAGGAGACACAGGGGAGAGGAGAGAAGGAGGGGAGAAGGAGAAGAAATGGAGAGAAAAAGACAGAGATGGAGACAGAGACAGAGCATGGCATGGGCTTGAAACCTCATAGCTTAACCACAGTGACACAGTCCCTGCAACAAAGTCACATCTCCTATCTAATCCTAGCAAACAGTTCCACTCCCTCATAACTAAACATTCAAATATATGAGCCTATGAGGGCCATTCTTATGCCAAACCACACCCAAAGAAAGCCTTTCTTTTCTTTGAAGATCTGACACTTTTTTACAATGTAGTCTCCTTTCTAATGCCCTCCCACCTCAAGGCACTTTTCCCTAGTAAAGCTAATTTCTGAAGGCTATTTGTGTCTCTGCTCCTTTCCTGAACCAATCTGAGTCATTTCTTCTCTCTAGCATCCTCTTGGTGACCACCTTGTGTGAGTTTAAAGGCTCTTTTAATTGAAGGAGGCAGCTTATAAGTACCAGGGTGAATACTAGAAATCATCAGTGGACTGGAACTGCACTTTGTGTTATCCTTCTAAAATTATTTCTTTTCTGAGACAGATTTTCTATTGTAGCCCAGGTTAGATCCTGGTGCTCATTGTGTAGATCACACTGGCCTTGACCTTTCAGCAACTCTCCTACCTCTGCCTCTTAGATGCTTGGATTACAGGTATATGTGTCACTATGTCAGGCCTCTTTGGTGTTATTTTGGCCTACATTCCCCTTGGGTGACTGGTTTGCTACTATGTTGGTCATTGTCAAACGGGAGTACACAATTTTTCACTTACCTGTAGCAAGTGGCTTTGACTAACTAAAAGAAAACCTTTCCAGCCCTTCTAGTCACCCACAAGCTCTGCTCAAGAATCTTCTCTCAAGTGGACTCTAAAAGTCACAAGACTGGGATCTGGACCAGACAGTCATCTTTTTTTTTTTTTAAGTATGTTCTATCTCCATTAATCTTCACAACAACCTGGAGAAAGAGTTACCACACTCCCTATTTGATAGATGTAAAATCTTGAATGTTATAGCAAATGGAGACTCAACAGCGCGGTGGCTCACCCCTAGTCAGCACTGCCTCCGCAAGCTTGCTGGGGTGCTCTCCGTGTTTGTATCATGGCTCGGTATCAGGGCAGCTTTGCTTGGAAAAACTATTTGCTGCACACCTTGTTTTCTTTAAAAAACAAACAAACAAAAAACACATAGGTTATGCCAAGGCTTCATCTTCAGTGTTGGCTCACTAGGGCCATTTCACTGGAGATGGCGGATAGGTTTCAACTGCATGCCAGTGCCAAACAGTAAGCAAAAGCCGCATGGTGCTCAGCACTGGAGGATGCTCCGCGACTTGGCAGGAGAAAGTGATTAATTAGAAATGGCTCCCCTGGGCCCTGGAGCAGGAAGTCTTTGCCTCGCCTGAAGCGAGCTTTCTGGAACCACTCATCTGTTCTGTCATTTTCCATCTAACATACACATGCCCTGGATTTCCTCTTTTTATTCACAGCTTTGGGTTTGGGTTTTTTTTTTTTGGGGGGGGGGGTCATTAACTTTTTTGGCTAGCCAGTTTTAAATTTTGAATCCAATTGTGTGAAGATGCTGGAAACATAATTTCCCTTGTTTATGAAATCCAGAATGACTATATATCTGAGGTGAAATCAGAGAAACTAATACAAGGATAGGCTATATGAGTTCAATTATTAGATTTTATAGTCTATAAAAAATGTTTCATAGAACATATAACATTTGTGCTTATGCTTGCTAATTTTAAATTTGTCTCTTACCAAACAGCTCCTATTCACAACACAATCCATGTTCAGTTTCACTGATAAAATTCCTAAGTTTGAAGACTCATTGAAGGATTAAAACACAAAGCAAAACTAACAGCAACGACAAAAGCAAACTTAGGTTGTTTGTCTTAAGAATCTCATTGTTTAGTTCACTGGTTAGGATTCAGTAAGAGTACTTTTTAAATGTACCTATGGCTTTTAAATTTTTCTCTCTGGACTTCTCCCTTTACAGAGAATAAAACAGGCTCCAGGTAGAAGTTTACAGAAGACATAAACTTCTGTGAGAAGGCCATGCTGTCTAATGACCTACAAGAAAACACTGGAAATTCTCCCTGAAAGAACAATTTAAAAAGATAAATACTAGATATATTTTCTTTAAAAGGTAGAAATATGTACATAGTAAAATTATAATTAAAATTCTTCACAGCAATGTTTTCCTCAGTCCCAAACTCTTAAACATAATTTAAGAGAAGAAAGTTCTGTGACCTTTTGCATCCACAGGAGGAACACAGGCCTAGAATATTCTATGCTTAGCATTTGCATACTGATTCTTGGTTTGAAAAAAAAAAAAAGTAGATTCTGACATTCAAATTTATCTGGTCCAAATTACAGACAGTGCTCTGAGAGTCTTGCTCTGCTCAAGTATCCCAACTACAAGCACATGAGAAGAGAGAGCACAAGTCATATGGCAGCCTCAAGAGAATCGTCATTTTAATTGCATTGATCTTACTTCATGAGGTTAAATACAATTGTTCCCCAAGTAATATATCATTTTTATTGAGGTTAATGTTGAGTCAAGATGTAATTTCAGTGCTTCTTAAAGGTGTTTGATCTGTTTCCCCAGACACAGGCTGATACTTATTGTTCACTTGTAATTCCAAACCAGGGTCTTACTCTACTCATTAGATTGAATATACTTTAAATACTGTGATTCAAGATAGAAGTATGTGCTTTTAAGTAAAGAAATTTTAGAAGGCTTCCATTTCTCAGCATGGTAAACTTGATGACAAGTGATTGTTGACCTCACAGTCTCTGATATTGTTCTCATTGAGAGTTGAACTCTTAACTTTCTCCTTGAATGTGGGCAGCTTTTGAAAGTTTTGACACTAGAACTCAACAGAAGTGACATAAAATAACCTATGCCTTTGACCCAAAATGTGTCCTGCCCACCTATAGGATGTGCAGGGACAAAGACAGAGCAGAGATGAAAGGTAATGATCAACCAATGACAGAGACCCAGCCCATGGGCAAGAACCAATCCCTAACACTCTTGATGATAGTCTGTTATGCTTGGAGACAGGAACTTAGCATAATAGTCCTCTGAGAGGCTGCCCACAACAGCCAATGGAAAAAGATGCAGAGACTCACAGCCAAATATTAGATGGAACTCAGAGAGTCTTTGGTATTCGAGACAGGTTTCTGGTAGGGCTGCCTGGAACTCACTCTGAAGGAAAACCAGAGGCTGACTCAAAATCACTGCCTCTGCCATGCTGGTGGCTCCCCCGCAGCGAGGAGCTGAAAGTAAGAAAGATAGCCGATAGGATAGGAATCCACGGAACCATGGAGTCAAATAACCTGCATCTCTGGTGCCCCAGAACTGAACCACAACCTGATAGCTGTTGGCTCAGGCCCCCTGATTCTAGAGCGAGTACAGCTTGTCTGTTCATGAAGTCCCCCAACAACTGGAACGGGGTGACTGATTGTTGCTGCTTATGGATCTCATTCCTCTACAGATTCCTAAATGGGCACTGTCGGCTCAGTGGGAGAGGATCTCTATTCTACAGGACTGATGAGTAGGGGGGTGTGTTTGAAGGGAGGTTGGTAGAAGATCTGTATGAGGGATACTGGAGGGGGTGATATTGAAATGTTAAGAAATAAATAAATTAATAAAAAATATAGTCTATGATGCTAGGACACGAAAGACCATGCAACCGCTTGCTGGGATACTTGTTCTTGGGGGCTGGAGTTACCATGTAAAAACTCAGCCTTAAGAGGCCTCCATGCTGGAAAGACTCACACACTTTGCCTGCAGATACTGCTAGTCAAGACCAGCTTCCAAACACTCAATAAATGCACCAGGTATGATTGATGAAGTATCAGATGATTTAGTCTTTGAGTTATATCCTAGGCTCCACTGTTCAAAGCTTCCCCCCTTTTTTTAAAGCTTTATTTTATGTGACAGATGTTTCACCTGTATGTATGTCTGTATAGCACTTGTGTGAACAGCGCCCAAAGAGGCCAGAAGGAGGCATCAGATTCCTTGGAACGGAAGTTACAAATGTTTTAAGTTGCCATATGGGTACTGGGAAATGAACACAGATTCTCTGGAGGGGCATTTAGTGATCTTAACTGCTGAGCTGTCTCTCTAGACCCTGTTCAAAACTTCTAAGCTGAGGTCCCAGTATGAAGGAGGTCACATATGTTACCATGAGTGCCCTATTTGAATTTCTCACCCAGAGAATCCAATTAATAGTGGTTGGTTTCTCTTCTAAGTGGCTTATGTATGTTTGTGGAGGTGTGTGTGTGTGTGTGTGTGTGTGTGTGTTTGAGACAGCATTTGATTCTATAGCACTGGCTGACCTGAAACTCACTTTTGTGTATCAGTCTTGCTTTGAACTCCCAGAGATCTGCATGCCTCTTCCTCCTGACTCCTGGGATTAAAGGTAATCCCTATTAATGGGAACACTAATTAGTACCTGAAAAGACAGTAATTTTATAATATTTATTAGATGCAAGATAAATATGTTTCATTGCTTGTAGGGCCAGGCACCAGTAGAAGCATCATAGACTTTGAAGTAAAGTATTAAAGGAAGTTAAAAGAAACATTAGGGGAAGTTGAAGGTGGGAGGGCCTGTGCTGGTCTCCATAGAAAGGTAATACCATCATCACCTGTGAAAGTGTAGAAAAGAGATGGGCCCCAGTGAGCCACTAATCTAGAGAAAGAGATTTCTCCCTTTTCTATTCTATTGTGGGAGATGTTTCAGAGTCTTCTCTGGGGCTGGTGTTGACGTTGGTATGCTGAGCATGCTACTTGCTCAGGTCTTAGAGAAACTTTCCATGAGGAATAGTGAAGGTCTCTCCTGGATTTGTCTTTTGGCCTCCAGTGAAATGTGATGGAGCAATGCCCTAAAGATCCTTGACCTCAAGCCTGAGCTTGATAGTGTAAAGGAAAGGGCTTTTGTAGGCAGTCAGTGCCCTGCCGTTGCCCACAGGAAAGGATCATAAATGCCTGTTGCCATGCCAGGTCACTGGCAGTCTGAAATCTGGCCACAGAGTCCTTGACTGTTTTCTCATTAAGAGGTGGAATGTGGGTGGAACGTTTGTGGTTTCCCAACCCGGATACTTCAGATGTCCAAACCTAATCTCCTGTGTGCTAGCATTCGGAGTGATGCCCTTTGAAGGCGATTGCTGCCCTTACATGAAAAAGAATAAAAAGTACAAATCCCTGAACACAAAGATTATACAACCACACCACAGTGAAGAACCTATAACCAAGAGAAGAAGCCTCGGAAGACATCCAGTCCTTGGAATTGGATATCTTGGGCTTCTACCTTTAGAGCAGTGAAAAACAAAACCTGTGCTGGTACAGCCATTCCCTCTGAGGTTTTGATAGACAAGCCTGATGGAGCCTGTAGTAACAGTTTTCACTTACTCAAACTTCATATTAAGCCCCCCATACATACATAGACACATATATACATATACATATAAACACAGACAGATACATACACACACACACACACGTTCCTCAAGGCTACAGGGTGCCATTTATTATAAAAGCACATCGGATGAGGCTGGGCCCAGGTGGAAAAGGCTCTGGACGGGCAGAGTCAGAGACCGCTGAGCTGTCTTTGACATCTGTGCTCTCTGTTGTCTTACTGACCAGCTGAAGTCCTTGCTGTTCCCACCATCATCCTCAGCGGCCAGACCTTCTCCTCATGACAGGCCACTCCTGAGCTGGAAGGTACGCTGCCTTTGCTCTCTGCTTAGTTCTCCACGGCTGTCAGCACCATGTGCCTGTCCTTTTACTTCAGCTCCAGATTCCACCTCAGCTACTGCAGGGAGACCAAGTTGGGGAGTCAGGATGGGGGAAGTGCCTGGAAATAGACAGGAGGCAAGAGGAAACGGACCCTGGGGCTGGTCTCATGAGCCAGAAGTCTGCATGAGGTCCTGCCTCATTGCCTATGTGTCTTGCCCATGTGCATAGCATCTGGGCTCTGCTTCGCTGATCTGAAAGAGATGCAGGGAAGCCTGATTACTCTTCCTGACATACAGGGAGACTTCTTTGGCACTGCAGTTCTCTATTATGGCTGGAGAAGCCTGCCTGGTCCATCAGCTTCTGAACCAGGACAAAGCAGGGGTGGGTGTGGGTGTTGGGAGCAGGGTTGGGGGGGGTTGGAAGCTTCACAGCCAGTGAGGTGCTATGTCCGTGGGCACATCATCTGGGCCTTCTTTTATTTTGGGCAGATATTTCTATTCTTCCCTCCAGCAGTGTAAGAGAGCTAGAGCCAGGAGACGCCATGATAGAAATAGTACTTTATCTAGAAGTTCTAGGGTAGGCAGAGGAGGCTGTGATGCTACATGTTTATCAGGTCTTCTAGCCTAGCATTGTAGATGCTCCCAGAAGGTCATGAATGTGGATGCCTGGAATCAGCTGCCACTGGGAAGCAGGACAGGAATGATAGCGAAGTTCATACATTTTTTTTTTAAAGTTTATCAACATAATAAATAAATATAGCTGATAAAATCCTTCACCAATGTCACCTTTGTACAGAGATTGGAAAAAGACTGCTACTGTACCATTGTAAATGAAAAAAAGTCCAAGGTTGGGCAAGAAGAAATAGGTAAATTTGGTATTTCTTTAATGGAATTCTTCCCCCCTTTTTTTTTTTTTTTTTTGGTTTTTCAAGACAGGGTTTCTCTGTGTAGCCCGGGCTGTCCTGGAACTCACTCTGTAGACCAGGCTGGCCTCGAACTCAGAAATCTGCCTGCCTCTGCCTCCAATGCTGGGATTAAAGGCGTGCGCCACCACCGCCGGCCAAATGGAATTCTATTGTGAATCAGAATGTACTTAAGTGAACAAGCTACATATATTATAATATCATATATCAAATCAATATCAAAGACAAGGGACTAAGCAAATGAACAAGCTGTAGCTACAAGATATTATCATTTCTTTAAACTTTTCAAACCAAAAATAATGCTGTATCTTATTTGCAGACATACCCATATGTTATAACTAGTAAAAAAAAAAAAAAATCAAGGATGTGACATATGCAAACTTCAGTATGGTAGTGACATTCGGAGGGTTACATGCCAGGGAGGGGAACTAGGGTCTGGAGAGCTGGTAGTCAATGTGTATGATTTACTATTTTATCCCATACATTTCCTGCAGATTGAAAGTATTTCAGAACATTCTGCCTTGGTTATTTAAAAAAAAAAAAAATCTGATCTCTACCAATTGCATATTTAGAACCTTTCCTCTAGGATGTCACAGCAGCGAAAACATCAATAGATACATTATGGTTCTGATAGAAAGCTAAGGGGAGTGCCAGGACTCCCGCATATATGTTCCGTTTCCACTTGTGAAAGCGAAGGACAAATGGTTTTCATTTATTCATCAAACACTTGGAGAGTGTCTACTAAGACAGTTACCATGATAAATAAGGCATGATCATGACTTCAGGCACCAGACTGACGGGCATCATGCTTGTATAGACAGTGATTGCACACCTGTGATAAATGCTCATAGAGGCTTATACAAGGCTCTTGGGGAACAGAGAATTGAGTAAACCAGCTACAAAGAGAGGGAAGAGCATCTGGAAGACTGGAGGAGAGGTCTTTGCAATAAGCAAGAGAGAAAGGAAGAGGGGAAGGAGTTTGCAGCCTCATCCACAGAGTCATGGTTCTGAAAGAAAGAACAGCATTTAAAACTTGGAGACTGGTGTGTGTGTGTGTGTGTGTGTGTGTGTGTGTGTGTGTGTGTGTGTGTGTGTGTTGTGTGTGTGTATACCCCTGGACTCTAGACAGCTGGAAATAAAGAAGAATTCACGCTCAGGTCTCAAATGTATACCATGTAATCCCCAGGAATGGATACCATGCAGAGAGCGTTAGAAGGGCCAGCAACACACTTCCATCAAAAAGGAGCAGATTATCAATTTCTGAACATTTCCCAAGATCCCTACATGTGTATATGGTTTATAGGTGTAACAGAAGAGATCTCTGTGGGCTTCTAGACTCCTCAGTCACCCTGATCTGGTAAGAACCTGCTTCTGCCCTGGTTTACCACTTCCTTAGTCACACTTTTGTTTGTCATTAAATCCTATAACTCCATATCTTAAAACCCGTTAGCACTTCCCATTGAAACATCCTATGGCAGGAAGAGGTGAGATTTTTCTCCAGTCACTTCTTTCTCAGTCACTAGCTACCATGATGGACCCTTGTAAGGCTACAAAGGAGGTAGTTGTGAAGTTTTACTTGAATGATGCAGGCATGCGTTGTATGAAGCTAGGATCCCTCAAACACAGAAGGAGTCCAAAGATGGACAGATGTCATCGTACATTCTTCTAAGATCCTACTCTAAGGCCCAAAGTCCACTTTTCTCTCATCATACATAGTGCCTTTGAGTTGCTTGCTCACTTCTCCCATTAGAGGAAGTTTCAGTCTGAGTTTTCTACTGTGCTCTATTGCATATTTCATGGTCCTCTTGGACTCTCTTTTAGGATGAGCCCAAGTGATCTGTCTTCAGTACTAATTTGAGTTCACTAGAAACAAATACCTTTAACCACTAGCAATGGGAGCACAGAGCAAAATCGTTCTGTTGCCCTGGCCCCTTCATGCAGGTTAAGACACAACCTCTTATCTTTAAATCTTTAGATGTGAACCATCCTGGATCATTTCCAAATTCTCTGATTCCAGAGAACATTTGCCAAGCTCTTTGAAATCCCTTGAGCTCCTTTTTTTCTGCCTGTAGTGAGACGTACCCTACACCAGTGTGTTAATAGTCAACTCACCTACAAAATATCAGCACAGCATGGCCCAGGACAGTACAGCCCAGCACAGCATAGCATACCCAGAGCCCTCTCTATGCTCTTTCTATTTTATTCTTCTCTTCTTTATCCTCTAGGGAGATAGTGGTTAATGCTGACAAAACTAGTTTCACATTTTTCTCATTATGACTTACTTACATGAATACTCTGAAAGGGAGCAACTTGTCAAACTATGGCCCTCAGGCCAAATCTTGCCTGCCACCTATTTGGGTAAATAAAATTGTATTGCATGTGGAAATACTCTGTCTCCTTTGATGCTACAGTGGCTAGTTGCAACAGAGTCTATATGGCCTGCATGCTAAAATCCTTATCATCTGGCTTTTTATAGAAAAAATGGCCTGACCCCTGTTTCAGAAACATTTAGTATGATAGCAACAAACAATGTGCATGTGTATTTATACTTATATTAAATTAAAGTTGTAGTTTTTGCCAGGTGTGGTGGTTGAATGAAAAAAGGAAATAAAAATGAAAGACATGACTGCTCCTAGATATGGCGAGGGGAAGGTTTCTTGGCTATGAGGAAGAAGTACATAGCCAGGGGCAGAGACATCTGGGAGAGTCCAGAGTGAACATGACTCTCAGCTAGGTCATGTGAGGAGAAGGGAGAGGGGAGATGGGAAAGCCAGGAGGGTAAAGGGTTAAAAAAATGTTTGTAGCCTGTAGCCAAAATGGCTGGATTATAGAAGGAAGAGTTGCAAGGAACAGGCAGCCCAGCCCCTGGCTGGATAGTTCAGGGTAGGGGTCGGGGTATGTAACAGGTAGGGACTAACTGAGGGATGCTGGGAGAACCTGGGGCCACTCCCACTGTGATATGTTAGATAGGCACCTCAGTCAGACCCTTTGTAGGGGTTCGAGAATAACAGAGGTTACATCTGGAGAGACAGAGGCAGAGGCAGAGGGGGATAATGGAATATATGAGTTCACCAGGCTGGAGAGATGGAGTGCTTACTGCTCTTGTGGAGACCCAGAGGGCACTCCTGTCAGAGGACTCAGTACCATCTGTAACTCTAACTGCAGTGGACCTGAGAGCCTCTTCTGGACTCTGCCAGTACCTGCACACACGCAAACACAGATTCATACACTCACACACATAATTGAAAGACCTTTCTTTAAAGTATGAGGCATGCATGCACTGCCTAACAAGATAACTTTCTCAAACCCAAATAAAATACAAATGTACGCTCCTGAGTTGCATCCATCTCATCAGTGTTCAGTAATCATGTCTGCCTAGAGTTGCCACACTGAGAAGCAGGCATGTTTTCAGCACTGCAACATTCTGTTACGCTGGGCTCATACGACACTGCTTCAGTATGCAGCAGCATGTGGCCCTCTAGTATTCTTGTTAGCCTTTTTGACCTTAACCTGAGCTAAGACTGAAAATACCCTACAAGTTTAACACATTTACTATTACATGTAATTCTCATTTAATCCTCTTAAAGGCCTTATGAAATAGCCATGTGTCTAGCGATAATAAAACGGAGGCTTCAGAAAGTTTAAATTGGAAGCTATCACAAGATAACACTTTCATTTTAAGAAGCTAGCTTTATGGTAGGACATGAGACTGAAGGGAAGATACGGGCTAGCATATTAATACAATAATCTGAATGATAGAGTCATTTCTTATGGCTAGCATAGCATAGGAACCAAGCTGTGTAGCTTAAGAGACTGGGTGTATTTTCTCACAATTTTGCAGAACTGTTCCTCTGGTGAAGACTCGGGAAGACCTATCCTTGCCTTCTCCAGCTGTGTGCAGTTGCTGGAGCCCCTTGGCTTGCACAACAGTCCTGAAAGATGGTCTTCTCATCTGTTCTTCTCTGTGTGTCTCTATCAAATTCCTCTCTTCCTCTAAAGATACCCACCACTAACTATAGTCGACCCTAATACACTGCGGCCCATTTGACTTGACTAACCCTGCAAAGAGCCTACTTGCAAGGAGGATCACACAAGTATCTAGGGTTAGGACCTCAACATACCATAATGTGGGGCTCAATTCAACCCATACATGGATGTGAAAACTAATAATGATGGAAGATACTAAAGGGACTGGGGAAGGAAATGTCAAGAGCAAATGTGATTGTTCTTTCTTAATATCTGTGAAGCTTGTGAAGCCTGAGATAACTTGCAGGTTGGTGGCTATCATGGCCAAGAGGAGAGAAACAAACAACAAACCAAAAACAAAAGAAAAAGTCCCAGGGGAAGAGAAATGGTGGTTTTGTGTAACCTAAGCTGGGTTATGTGCTGCCTAAGCTGGGCTTTGCAATAGAAAAATTATGGTGATTGGGATACAGATGTGGGGCTGAGACAGATCAACAGAATAAACCATGACACTAAGAGCCACAGGTAGATGGTAGAAAAGGAGTATCCATGAAAGGAGCTAAGACTGTGAACCTAAGAGAGTAAGAATGCTTATAGGATAGACTGGGGGCAGAATGCCAGAACAAAGGTATTTTGGGGTTAAAGGAGTCACGAACAGTGTTTTGCACTTATATTATTCCAGTTAATAGATGGAATAACCACCCCACCCCACCCCCCCCGGGCAGTGGGCAAAGAGTCACCTTGGGTATGTTTCTTAATCAGTCAGGGGCAGAGCAGATGTCAGTCCATTGTTCATCCTAGCTTGATGCCTGGCTTGTGGCCAAAGCTGTCTTTTGCCTAAGACTCATGAAAATTCAAGTCAAATCAAATCAAATCAATTTCCAGGCAGTGTGACATAGGAGGAAGAAGACAGACAGAGACCTGTGGAGTGCCATGCCACCCCAGACCTGCCCTACAGTGCACAGAACAAGCAAGGCCATAGAAAACACCAGCTTACCACCATTGCATGGATGATGGAAGATATCACTCAGAGGCCCACCAGCCATGTGGCCCGACTGCAGTTTGAGTATGTGGTGGACAGATGGGAGAGAAAAAGTAGAGCAGCTTGAGTGTTATGAAGAGATGGAACTGGAGACTTGAGGGTGAAGAGGAGTAGTCTATTGTGAGTGGCCAGCCCTGCCACCTGGGGCTCTGGTGCAGTCCTAGCTTGAGTGACTGCTGAGGAACATGTCTGGGTTCCTGAATACACACAGTGGAAGGGGTCGATGTCCATGGCTCATATTACCACTAGAGAAGATGAGGATGACCCTGTTTGTGTGGCAGCCAGTGGGGACCATGTGGATGTACAAGGGCTGTGAATAATAGGCCCCACCCTCACTAGATACAGCTCTCTGGAGAACCAGCACTTTCTCTCACCAGCGGCAGCACTGGGAGAGTGGGCCCTAAGACTCACCCAAGCAGCACATCGGAGCTGGGCCTGGTGGCAAGGGTGTGGGTGAGCCTGCCCTGAGGATGTGAATGTGAGAACACTGATCCCAACACTCATCTATTATGGCGTGGCACGGGCACAGAGGTAATGCCCTCCTTATCCCCCGACTCACCACCTCCAGCAGTTGGGAAAGCTGTCCACAAGGCAAGAGCTCTGAAAGTGGGCCCTGCCCCTTGTCTGGACAGCACAGCAAAGGTGACCCTGATGGTAGGGGTACAGGTAAGCCAGCCTGAAGGTGGACATCGCACAGGTGATGTGGGTGGGTGGGTGCGGGATGCTTTGCCCTCTTGGTCTCTCACCCGCTGCGGCAGTCTGGAAATCTGGCCCTGGGAAAGCTGGCTCTGAGCCTCGCCAGCTGTAGCCCTTGGGAGACTGAACCCTGTACCTTGCATGAGCAGTGCTTGAGAGCTAGGCTTGGTAGCTGGGGGCATTGGCGAGGCAGCCCTGAAGAGGGAGGGAGGGAGGGAGGGAGGGAGGGAGGGGGGAGGGAGGGAGGGAGGGAGGGAGGGAGGGAGGGAGGGAGGGAGGGAGGGAGGGAGGGAGGGAAGGAAGGAAGGAAAGCTGTCCTGTCACTTCTCTGCAGTGAGATGGCCTAGGGGGTAAAGGGAGATGCCTTCTGCTCCCTTGCCCCTCGGACACTTGAGGCAGTCAGGAGAGGTGATCCCAGGGTCATAAGAGCAGGAGAGCAGGCCTGCACCTCACGTAGGCAGCACAGTAGAACTTGGCCCTGGTGGAGGCAGTGCAGGTAAGCAGGCCCTCAAGTCTGCAGTGAGGTGGCGTGGGTGGGAGTGATGCCTTCCTCTTTCCCACCTTGACATCTGCAGTAGTCAGTGTTTGTGTTTTATTTTTTTGGAGGGAGGGAGGTTACAAAGGCAAAAGGCAGATATGAGGGGATGGGATACATGATGTGAGGCTCACGAAGAAACAAAAAGTTTTGTTTTTTAAAGAGAAGAAAAACAATAGAATAAAAATGTTGACAATGTGGAAATTCAGACAAATCTGGAAGGATTTTAAGGTCACTGTAGATTGGAGTACAGGCAGGGGACAACTCAAGGGGACCCAGTGTAAAATGAACGCGACTGACTTCCACCAAGAAACCTGTCTATGGAGGAAGCAGGCCAGAAGAAGGGCTGATAAAAGAGCAAAGGGAAATGTTTTCTTCTCTGTTGGTGTTGTTGAAGATGGGTTATCGGAGTTGATTTAGATGCTGAGGGGATAGTCAGTAGAGCTGGGTGGGATGATTATGGAACAAATGAAGATTGATGATGTAGCAAACTGAAAAGAAACGAGGGACTCAGAATACCGATTTTGATGGGAAGAACAACACTTTTCCTTTTCAGTGAGCGAGACAGTGAACAGTGGGAAATCTCAGAGGTTGGAGCAGACACTTAATGACATTCTTATTTGCTGGTCTTTAGTTTCTTGTCATATATAATGGAAGGTCATCAATAACGGTGCATTTAAAGAGTTCCAAGAAATACTCTTTTTTATGTGAGTGGTAGATTCTTTGATACTATATTCTTTGAGATTAACATTTTTTATTATCAACCATGAAACCACAAAAGATTTATATATAAATCATTTTGACATGATCCTGAAATTCATTACCCAAGTTGTTTTTCTGCAAGAGATTTGCTTCTGTCCTTCCTGTTTATTTGAATTATTATTATTATTACTCATATTAGACACAGGGAACTCAGTTGAGGTAGGTCCAGTTGGCAATGGTCACTTACAGGTTACTAAAAGACCTGGACCTTGACTTGGAGTCTTGTCATTTTATCCTTGTTTCTCACAAATGATTTCACATTAGATAACTTAATGATCTGTCCCCACTAGAGACTTTTAGAAAAATGGGCTCTGTCTTGTCTCCAAATCTTTATCACCAAGTAAGATGGAGACATTAAAAGTTACAAGTTTGGTAATATGATATAATTATGACATAAAAATATACTGTGGTTAAAAAAAAAAGTAGTCCAAGTAAACAAAAGGAATTTTAAACGGATGGACTCTGCAGTCCCACATCCATTACCAGAAAAGTGTATGTTCCTATGGTTTAGGAAGAGACAGAAAGAGGCTATTTATGGTACTGGATACAAAAATTTATTGTAAAACTATTCAATACAAAAAGCAAGGTGTCAGTGCAGGCAGCCAGGCCAATGGAATAGAACTGACCATGGAAATGAATCCACTCAATATGGAACTATGATGTCATAGTCTCCTTGCATCCCTGGAGAATGTGTCCTAAGACCCTCCGAGCATCACCATACCCCTTTCATCACCAAAATGCAAGATAATAATAACCCTTTGTGTATCATATTTTCTTCTACTCATTCATACTTGTGATAAAGTTGAATTTGTAAATAATATATCAACAATGATAGCTACTAATATGGCCAGATGTAGTAACTCAGGCCTGTAACTCAACACTCAGGAGGCTGATGTAGGAGGATGGCCATGAGTTCACGGACAGTTTGGGCTACGTAGCAAATGCTGGACATATTCAGGGCTACATGTGATTCTGTTGCAAACAAAAAAAACTCAAAACTATTAACAAACTAGAATGACTATAATGTGCTGTAGCAGAAGATGTATCACTGTGGTCTCTGGCAGTAGAACAGTATTGTGTAGCACTCACCTCTCTTCTTGGGATAATAATACAATGTTCATGTGTTGAAAAGAAGTGAGGTGACTGGAGTGAACACTGTGACAGCATTTGACTACTACATAAGGGCTACTTAAATACCAGTACTACAACACTTGATATGGCTCCTGAGTGAGCATCTGGCCAGTTATCTAGAGTAGGAATAATAGACCAAGGGAAGCATCACTTTCTGATCAGGCAGATTAAGACAGCATACTACTTAGAATCATACTCATGTAAAATTGTTTTTTTCTGGACACTTTTCATGTCATGTTTTTCATGACGGTTGACTGGGTAAATGAAGCTCCATACAGCAACCCCATGAATAAGAAGAACTATTTGCTCAAACTGAGCCAGCACTACACACAAACAAGCAATGAAAGGAGTCTTCAGAGGTTCAGGGGTTGGAGAAATTGCTTAATGGGGAAAGTGTGAAGACCCAAGTTTGGAACCTCAGGAGCCATCTAAATGGCAGGAGGGCATGACAGTCACTTGCAATCCTAACACACAGAAGTGGGAACAGAAGAAAGTGACAAATGGCTGCTAGACTAAACTGAATGGAAGGACCCAGGTTCAAGTGAGGACCCTGTCTCAACCAACAGGCTTGAGAGTAATCAGAGAAGAAAGCCAACAGTAACTTCTGGTTTCCCGGGCATGTGCACACATGTGCACACAGTGCACGGGTGAACACATATGTATGCATGTATGTATACATACCACACACATGCACAAAACAAAAGTAAGAGACCAGAAGAAGAAAGGAGTGTTCAGCGGATGAAACAGATGGTTATCAATTAGAACATGGAATTATATCTTACCTCCACCATACACAAAAATCCAGGTGAATCAAATATTATACCATGAGGGGAAACAAATTGTTTTGAACACTATAGAGGGAAGGGAACTCCCTCAAGACAGGGGAAGATTTCCTAAAACAAATAATATAAACAAATCCCCTCATGAACTACTATGAAAAAGCCTTATAGGTTTGACCACACTAAAATGAAAACCATAATTATCAAAAAGCATCCTAAAGAGACTGGAAAATACAAGTTACAAACTACAAGAAATATGTAATACATTAACATGACATGTTAATATGTAAAATATGTAAATTAATCTCATAATCAATAAGAAAAAGAATTTTCAACTCAATAGGAAAAGGCTTAGAGGCATCTCACAGGGAAGATATAAGAACAACCAATAACCAAACAAAACGATGCTTAGCCTCATTAGTAATGAAACAAAAACAAATTAATATCACAGTAAGGTACCATTTTATTCCCATTAGATTGAAAAAACCAATTAGTTTTACAATATTAGCACAGTGAGAATGTGGAACTACAGACTTCTTACCCATCGCTGCTGAGAGTACATACTGACAAAATGGCAGTGGAAAACAAACTGATATTTTTCAGTAAAGACGAACACCTGCAGACTGCATGACTCTTTAGATATGTATCTCAGACATTCTTAGACTTGTATGCAAGGAGGCAGGTGCAAGAATCTTCATGACAAATTTTAAGGGTGCACCACTAGAGACAACACAAGATACATGCTGTCAAGGATATGAATAAATGATGCCCTGACAAGGAACAAACTATGGCAATAGTTGGGATTTGGCCGTATTTAAAACAATGTGGAATGAAAAAGATAACATTGAGAAAATGATAAGAAGCATGATTCTGTTTATATGGATTTCATTTCAAATACAATAATATGTCACGTATATGTTAGATCATGATGGAAACAAAATTGCAAGTAGCAGAGAGAGTTGGTGCTGTCAGCAAGTGACACACAATTGACACAAGAGTATTAGAAATGTTCTGTTTCCAAAAGAGGACAGAAAGACCAACAGAGTCAACTAACCTGGACCCTTGGAACTCCCAGACACTGAACCACCAATCAAAGAGCATATTCAGGACTGGACTTAGGTACCCACACATGTGTAGCAGATAAGCAGCTTGGTCTTCATGTGTGTCCCCCAACAACTGGAGCAGGGACTGCCCCTGAACCTGCTGCCCCTCTGTGGAGGGAGGGAGGAGGGAGGGAGGGAGGGAGGGAGGGAGGGAGGGAGGGAGGAGGGAGGGAGGGAGGGGGAGGGGAGGGAGGGAGGGAAGGAAGGAGGAAAGCTGGTCCTGTCACTTCTCTGCAGTGAGATGGCCTAGGGGTAAAGGGAGATGCCTTCTGCTCCCTTGCCCCTCGGACACTTGAGGCAGTCAGGAGAGGTGATCCCAGGGTCATAAGAGCAGGAGAGCAGGCCTGCACCTCACGTAGGCAGCACAGTAGAACTTGGCCCTGGTGGAGGCAGTGCAGGTAAGCAGGCCCTCAAGTCTGCAGTGAGGTGGCGTGGGTGGGAGTGATGCCTTCCTCTTTCCCCACCTTGACATCTGCAGTAGTCAGTGTTTGTGTTTTATTTTTTTGGGGAGGGAGGTTACAAAGGCAAAGGCAGATATGAGGGATGGGATACATGATGTGAGGCTCACGAAGAAACAATAAAAAGTTTTGTTTTTTAAAGAGAAGAAAACAATATAGAATAAAAATGTTGACAATGTGGAAATTCAGACAAATCTGGAAGGATTTTAAGGTCACTGTAGATTGGAGTACAGGCAGGGGACAACTCAAGGGGACCCAGTGTAAAATGAACGCGACTGACTTCCACCAAGAAACCTGTCTATGGAGGAAGCAGGCCAGAAGAAGGGCTGATAAAAGAGCAAAGGAAATGTTTCTTCTCTGTTGGTGTTGTTGAAGATGGGGTTATCGAGTTGATTTAGATGCTGAGGGGATAGTCAGTAGAGCTGGGTGGGATGATTATGGAACAAATGAAGATTGATGATGTAGCAAACTGAAAAGAAACGAGGGACTCAGAATACCGATTTTGATGGGAAGAACAACACTTTTCCTTTTCAGTGAGCGAGACAGTGAACAGTGGGAAATCTCAGAGGTTGGAGCAGACACTTAATGACATTCTTATTTGCTGGTCTTTAGTTTCTTGTCTATATAATGGAAGGTCATCAATAACGGTGCATTTAAAGAGTTCCAAGAAATACTCTTTTTTATGTGATGGTAGATTCTTTGATACTATATTCTTTGAGATTAACATTTTTTATTATCAACCATGAAACCACAAAAGATTATATATAAATCATTTTGACATGATCCTGAAATTCATTACCCAAGTTGTTTTTCTGCAAGAGATTTACTTCTGTCCTTCCTGTTTATTGAATATTATTATTATTATTACTCATATTAGACACAGGGAACTCAGTTGAGGTAGGTCCAGTTGCAATGGTCACTTACAGGTTACTAAAAGCCTGGACCTTGACTTGGAGTCTTGTCATTTTATCCTTGTTTCTCACAAATGATTTCACATTAGATAACTTAATGATCTGTCCCCACTAAAGACTTTTAGAAAAATGGGCTCTGTCTTGTCTCCAAATCTTTATCACCAAGTAAGATGGAGACATTAAAAGTTACAAGTTTGGTAATATGATATAATTATGACATAAAAATATACTGTGGTTAAAAAAAAAAGTAGTCCAAGTAAACAAAAGGAATTTTAAACGGATGCTCTGCAGTCCCACATCCATTACCAAAAAGTGTATGTTCCTATGGTTTAGGAAGAGACAGAAAGAGGCTATTTATGGTACTGGATACAAAAATTTATTGTAAAACTATTCAATACAAAAAGCAAGGTGTCAGTGCAGGCAGCCAGGCCAATGGAATAGAACTGACCATGGAAATGAATCCACTCAATATGGAACTATGATGTCATAGTCTCCTTGCATCCCTGGAGAATGTGTCCTAAGACCCTCCGAGCATCACCATACCCCTTTCATCACCAAAATGCAAGATAATAATAACCCTTTGTGTATCATATTTTCTTCTACTCATTCATACTTGTGATAAAGTTGAATTTGTAAATAATATATCAACAATGATAGCTACTAATATGGCCAGATGTAGTAACTCAGGCCTGTAACTCAACACTCAGGAGGCTGATGTAGGAGGATGGCCATGAGTTCACGGACAGTTTGGGCTACGTAGCAAATGCTGGACATATTCAGGGCTACATGTGATTCTGTTGCAAACAAAACAAAACTCAAAACTATTAACAAACTAGAATGACTATAATGTGCTGTAGCAGAAGATGTATCACTGTGGTCTCTGGCAGTAGAACAGTATTGTGTAGCACTCACCTCTCTTCTTGGGATAATAATACAATGTTCATGTGTTGAAAAGAAGTGAGGTGACTGGAGTGAACACTGTGACAGCATTTGACTACTACATAAGGGCTACTTAAATACCAGTACTACAACACTGTGATATGGCTCCTGAGTGAGCATCTGGCCAGTTATCTAGAGTAGGAATAATAGACCAAGGGAAGCATCACTTTCTGATCAGGCAGATTAAGACAGCATACTACTTAGAATCATACGTCATGTAAAATTGTTTTTTTCTGGACACTTTTCATGTCATGTTTTTCATGACGGTTGACTGGGTAAATGAAGCTCCATACAGCAACCCCATGAATAAGAAGAACTATTTGCCTCAAACTGAGCCAGCACTACACACAAACAAGCAATGAAAGGAGTCTTCAGAGGTTCAGGGGTTGGAGAAATTGCTTTAATGGGAAAGTGTGAAGACCCAAGTTTGGAACCTCAGGAGCCATCTAAATGGCAGGAGGGCATGACAGTCACTTGCAATCCTAACACACAGAAGTGGGAACAGAAGAAAGTGACAAATGGCTGCTAGACTAAACTGAATGGAAGGACCCCAGGTTCAAGTGAGAGACCCTGTCTCAACCAACAGGCTATGAGAGTAATCAGAGAAGAAAGCCAACAGTAACTTCTGGTTTCCCCGGGCATGTGCACACATGTGCACACATGTGCACACACCGAGATGAACACATATGTATGCATGTATGTATACATACCACACACATGCACAAAACAAAAGTAAGAGACCAGAAGAAGAAAGGAGTGTTCAGCGGATGAAACAGATGGTTATCAATTAGAACATGGAATTATATCTTACCTCCACCATACACAAAAATCCAGGTGAATCAAATATTATACCATGAGGGGAAACAAATTGTTTTGAACACTATAGAGGGAAGGGAACTCCCTCAAGACAGGGGAAGATTTCCTAAAACAAATAATATAAAACAAATCCCCTCATGAACTACTATGAAAAAGCCTTATAGGTTTGACCACACTAAAATGAAAACCATAATTATCAAAAAGCATCCTAAAGAGACTGGAAAATACAAGTTACAAACTACAAGAAATATGTAATACATTAACATGACATGTTAATATGTAAAATATGTAAATTAATCTCATAATCAATAAGAAAAAGAATTTTCAACTCAATAGGAAAAGGCTTAGAGGCATCTCACAGGGAAGATATAAGAACAACCAATAACCAAACAAAACGATGCTTAGCCTCATTAGTAATGAAACAAAAACAAATTAATATCACAGTAAGGTACCATTTTATTCCCATTAGATTGAAAAAACCAATTAGTTTTACAATATTAAGCACAGTGAGAATGTGGAACTACAGACTTCTTACCCATCGCTGCTGAGAGTACATACTGACAAAATGGCAGTGGAAAACAAACTGATATTTTTCAGTAAAGACGAACACCTGCAGACTGCATGACTCTTTAGATATGTATCTCAGACATTCTTAGACTTGTATGCAAGGAGGCAGGTGCAAGAATCTTCATGACAAATTTTAAGGGTGCACCACTAGAGACAACACAAGATACATGCTGTCAAGGATATGAATAAATGATGCCCTGACAAGGAACAAACTATGGCAATAGTTGGGATTTTGGGCCCGTATTTAAAACAATGTGGAATGAAAAAGATAACATTGAGAAAATGATAAGAAGCATGATTCTGTTTATATGGATTTCATTTCAAATACAATAATATGTCACGTATATGTTAGATCATGATGGAAACAAAATTGCAAGTAGCAGAGAGAGTTGGTGCTGTCAGCAAGTGACACACAATTGACAGCAAGAGTATTAGAAATGTTCTGTTTCCCAAAAGAGGACAGAAAGACCAACAGAGTCAACTAACCTGGACCCTTGGGAACTCCCAGACACTGAACCACCAATCAAAGAGCATATTCAGCTGGACTTAGGTACCCACACATGTGTAGCAGATAAGCAGCTTGGTCTTCATGTGTGTCCCCCAACAACTGGAGCAGGGACTGCCCCTGAACCTGCTGCCCCCTCTGTGGATCCCGTTCCCCTAACTGGGCTGTCTTGTCTGGCCTCAGAGGAAGAGATGTGCCTAGCCTAACAGAGACTTGATGTGCCAGGGTGGGTTGATACCTTCTTAGAGAAGAAGGGGAGGGGCAAGCATGAGGGGGTACTGTGAGGAAAAAGGCAGGGGCTTCAATCAGGATGTAGAATGAATGAATGAATGAATGAATGAATGAATGGAAAATAAAGATAGGAAAAACATACCAGAAGAGAAAAAGAAGAAAATGAAGAGAGAGAAGGAGGAGGAAGGGAGGAGAAAGAGGAGGAGGAAGAGGAAAAGACTGGTTAATGAGTAGTCTAGAGTGCAATTGTTTATTTTGATTATTATATAACAAGTACATGCCATAGAATTTCAGTAGATGTGCTTCAGAGCTTAAATAGAAGTAAATAAAAAGTATGTTTGTTGCACTGGCTGGTTTTGTGTGTCAACTTAAAACAAGCTGGAGTTAATCACAGAGAAAAGGGTCTCCCTTGAGGAAATGCCTCCATGAGATCCAGCTGTAAGGCATTTTCTCAATAAGTGATCAAGGGTGGAAGGACCCATTGTGGGTGGTGCCATCCCTGGACTGGTAGTCCTGGGTTCTATAAAAAAAGCAAGCTGAGCAAGCCAGGGGAAGCAATCCAGTAAGCAGCACCCCTCCATGGCTTCTGCATCAGCTCCTGCCTCCAGGTTCCTACCCTGTGTGAGTTCCAGTCCTGACTTCCTTTGGTGATGAACAGCAATGTGAAAGTGTAAGCCAAATAACCTTTTCCTCCCTAACTTGCTTCTTCATCATGATGTTTTGTGCAGGAAAAGAAACCCTAACTAAGACAAAGTGGTACCAGCATAGTGGGGCATTCCTGTGACAACTTGACCATGTTTTGGGTAGGACTGTGGAAGGACTTTGGAACTTTGACTAGATGAGCCATTGGGTGTTAAGAACTCTGTGGGTTGTTCTGTAGGAGCTTGGAAGATAATGTTGAGAACAGTGCAAACGATGGAGGCCTGACTTGTGAACTTTCAGATTAAAAACTCTTATCAGGGCCTTTGCTGTTTTGATTGTGAGGTTTCTGTAGTTTTGGTTAGCTGGGGCTGAAAGATCAGCCATGACTAACAAGATAACAGAACTACTAAAGCGAAATCTTTGCGTTACTGGTATGATTGATGCTGGTTAGCCGGAGCTAAGAAATTACGAAGAGACCAGCATTACTGAGGTGAAATATGGGAAGTGTTTCCTGATAGCACAGAGACTCTGTGTGCCAGAGGCAGCCATGGTTGTACCTTGTGTTGGCAGCCAGACTTGGTAATATGAAGAGTCACCCAGGTGGTACTGAGTTTGAAACATGAAGGAGTAGCAGCTGATGCTTGGCATTATGAAAGGCCAGGAGAGGCCATTGGTGAAGGTGCAGCCACAGTGGCAGTTGAAGACCCAGGACTGAAGGGGTCATGCAGAGAAGTTGAGGCTTAGTACCATGAAGAGAGCCTATGAGAGGCTATTTGTGAAAGTGCAGTCCAGATTCAGTAGAAGACAGCAGTGTTTGGAGACGCCAGTACCATGAGATGACCACCAAGAACAGCAGCAGCAGTGGAGTACAGGCAGCTGGAGCCTAGAAGACAAGCTATGTGCTACAAAGAGCAGAGCTGGAGAAGTGACGCAAGCCCTTGGAGAAGCCCAGAAGATCGTGAGTGGATCCTAGACATTGGACGGTTAGTGTTTGATTTTGCTTTTTATTGTGACTATGCTCTGATATTGTTCTCTCTTGATATAAGAAAGTATTTTAGTGGAGCCCACAGTTAAGAGACTTTGAATTGTAAAAAGACTTTGAAATTCAAAGGAGATTGTGTATTTTAAAGGGACTAAAAATTTAATATGTAATAACTTGTAGACTGTGGGACTTTTAAAGTTATTTAGATCTTGGGGATGAATAAGAAAGTAAGGGTTGAGGCTAAATAGTAATGTGTTTGCATGCCAAGTTGACTAGGGGTCGGTTGTTCTGGCTGGTTTTGTGTGTCAACTTAAAACAAGCTGGAGGTATCACAGAGAAAGGACCCTCCCTTGAGGAAATGCCTCCATGAGATCCAGCTGTAAGGCATTTTCTCAATTAGTGATCAAGGGTGGGAGGACCCATTGTGGGTGGTGCCATCCCTGGACTGGTAGTTCTAGGTTCTATAAAATAGGAAGCTGAGCAAGCCAGGGGAAGCAATTCAGTAAGTAGCACCCGTCCATGGCTTCTCCATCAGCTCCTGCTTCCTGCCCTGTGTGAGTTCCAGTCCTGACTTCCTTTGGTGATGAACAGCAATGTGAAAGTGTAAGCTGAATACCTCTTTCCTCCCCAACTTGCTTCTTAGTCATGATGCTTTGTGCAGGAATAGAAATCCTGACAAAGACACTTGTACATGTAGGCTATAGCCCATAATGTTAAAAAGTCAGAATTTGTGCTATTTGTCTTTTCAGTGGCTGGATTATTTGTTAGCCATAATCTCTTCAAGTTTCACTTATTTTGTAATGTATGGCAGAAGTTCCTTCCTTCCTAAAGCTGAGCAATATTTCATCATCACACACACACACACACACACACATATAGTGGCACATGATTCTATTTCTATGAGGTAGCTGAAGTAAACTTAACTGAACAGAAAACAGAGCAGCTGGAAAAGGGAGATGCAGAGAATTTCAGCCATGAGAGATGAAGAATTTCTAGGTATGTGTGGAACAGCATTATGCTTATTGTTTTTTTTAAATACTGAAAAAGTTAAGCTTATTATAATTTTATTTAACAATTTAGGAAGTTCACGGCCATTGGCAGATGCAGTGCAATTTCAGGTGCAATTTAGCATTCAGGAATTTCGGTGGAGCTGTTAGTGTAGCAGACCTCGTGGGTAAAATACAAGCACGTGTGAAGGGATCTCTTAAAAACTGACCTCATTGGTTTCATTCTCTGCAAACTGACCTGGGCCACTCCACATGGCCTTTATTGTTCCTGATGTTATCACATGTTCTCTGTACAATAAACTCATGACTGACAGAAGATATCAATTTGACATACACAGCATCATACCTTCACAGGCATTGTAGGTTTTCTCCTCTCGGTCCATTATGTTCCTATAAAATTCTGCTTGATCTCAGAGGAACTTTAGTAGTTTCCCCTGTGGGTTCTGGGGCATAGGAAGGAATTACTTCTGTTGAGTCACAGATGCTTTCTGCCCAGTGTGCTTTTTGTTAATGCTATATATATTGATGTTTTTTTGACAGGGTAGATTTTGTGTTTTAGCATATTAAAAACAAAGAGTCAATGACGTCAGTTTTTGAAGAAAGGGTAAGAAAGGCCAGTGAGATGGCTCTATAGGTAAAGGCACTTGCTGCCCAGGTTAGATCAATCTCTGGGTCCCATGTTGTGGAAGAAGACACATTGCTGAAAGTTGTCCTTTGAGCTCTCCATGTATGTCATGTCTCATGTACCCACTTGTGTATATGCACACTAAATAGATGCAATTTGAACAATAGCTTTAAACAAAAAATGGTAGGGTATGCTAAGTATGTCTAGACTTCAGATCACTGCAAATGATAATCTTTCTCTAGTATTCTCTGTTATACCTGGGGGTGAGCATACTGTGGCAGAGAGTGGCAGCCGGAGCCTGTTTCAGTACTGAGCCCTCACTGGAGGATGTTAAATGTAGTCTGAGGTATATCAGGTGAGGCTCTTCTCAAACAAGTGAAGACTGTCTCTAGGATGGGAGGGCTAAGGTAGGAAGAATGCCACATCTACTTATAGTGCCTGTGGGGGCCAGTTACATTCAAACTACCACATCCCTGTATCAGAAAGAAAACACGGGAATGTATCTTATCCTTTCATCCAGCTATTTCACAAAATTAAGGCCATAAGCAGAGTTTTTCACCTCTTTGTTTCTGAACCTTTTTCTATCTGTGGCCCCATGATCTTTTTATGTTCTACATGTGTATGCATACATGAACATGAGGATGCTGGAGAACTTCAGGTTATCTTCCTAAATGGCTCTTCATCTTTATTTTAATTATTCATTGATTTGAGTAGTGGCACTGTGCACACTTGTCACAGTGAGCATGTAGAAGTCAGAGAATGGCTTTCAAGAGTCAGTTCTCTCCTTCCATGATGCAAAGACCAGGGATTGAATTTGGGTTGGCATCCTTGGCAGTAAGCACCTTGCCCTGCTGACTGTATGACATCTCTACTTTAACAACAACAACAACTATTATTATTATTAGGGGATGAGATAGGATTTCTCTCTGACCTCAAACTCACAAATAATCCATCTGCCTCTGTCTAGCTGAGGCCTAAGATTTAAGGTGTGCACCACCACTGCCTGGCTCCATGATACTTCTTGAGCTAGGGTCTCTTGATAAACCTGGAGCTTATTGATTGGCTAGACTAGTGGGTCAGCAAGCCCCAGAAATCCTTCTGTCTCCACTGGGACCATAGGTATGCCATGCAGTCTGGGCTTTTATCTAGTGCTGAGGTTCTAAACTTGAGTGCTTATGGTTGTACAATAAACACTTTGTGAACCCAACTGTCTCCACAGCCTTTAAAGTTTTCTTTTAGATTTATTGTATACACGAGTGTTTTGCTCATACATATGTTAGTGCACCACATACCTTGCCTACCTGCTGCCTGTGGAAGTCAATATACCATATTGCATCCCCCGGAACTGGACAGATTGTTTTCGAATCAACCAGGGGTCCTCTGCAAGAGCAACAAGTGCTCTTAAATACTGAGCCATCTCTCCTGCTCCATTAAAATGTGTAGTCCAGGCTAGGGAAAAGAGGTCCAGTGACAGGCCCAAATTGGGATCCAGCTCAAGGGAAGGCTCCAAGGTCTGACACTATTACTGATGCTATGGTGTGCTTATGACAGGAGGCTCACATGTCTGCCTTCTGAGAGGCCCAACAAGCAGCTGAAAGAGTCAAATGCAGATACTTATACTCAGCCAATGGACAGAAGCTGGGTACCCCTGTGGTTGAATTAGGGGAAAGCTGGGAGAAGCTGAGGAGGACAGAGACCCAATAGGGAGACCACAGTCTCAATTAACCTGGACCCCTGAGATCTCTCAGACACTGAACCACCAACCAGTCAGCATACACCAGCTGATGAGGCCCCGACACATATACAGCAGAGGACTGCTGGGTCTGGCCTTAGTGAGAGAAGATGCACCTAACCATCAGAAGACTTGAGGCCCCAGGGAGTGCGGAGGTCTGGTGAGGTTGAGGACTTCCTCTTAGAGGTGGAGGAGGAGGTATGGCATGAGGATCAGTCAGAGGGCAGACCAGGAGGGGCACAATGACTGGACTGTAAAAAAAGATTAAATAATAATATAATAATAAAAAGTAAAAAAATGTATAGCTCAGCCTAGCCTCCAATGAGTCACCTTTTTGCCTTTGCTTCTTCAGCATATCCTGCTGCTGTGCACAAGCACAACCATCTCTTTTTAGGATCTTAAGGAGCCTGTGGTCTCAGTCTTTTCTCAGTAGATGAGCTGTCTTTCACCTGTAGTGCCTGTCTCATGGTGGAGAGTCTTGATTGGCTGAGATTGGATTAGGTCCATGCCCACTCTGCATGATCAGGGGCTCGTGGTTGAAACATGAAGTAGGGTTTGTATAGATAGGTAGAAGGTAGACCCTGGAGGAATGGAGCAGCAAATGGACTTGGCAAAGACCCTTAATGTTGTCAAACAAATATTTAATTCAAAGCATTGTAAGAGGGCTAAATATAGTGGTTTATGGAACACACAGCTCAGCGATATGGCTTAATGTTAGTTGAATTTTTGTCTCTTTCCTTTCTAAATCTCAGTAGTTTTGTTTTGTTTGTTTTTTTATGTGAACTTAAAATTATATCTTTACACTTTTGTTATTGTAAAAGATAATATTTTAAAGAACTCTGCAGACCTTGAAAGATATAAATTATAGCTATAGTTGAGTGAGCCAGCAATTGCAGGTATCTATTGCTAGAGTCCCTTGGGACACCTGCCTTCTGTCTCCCACTACAATTGCTTTGGTCTCCTCTATTTATCTGCCTTACCTTTGTAGGTTGGTCTAGTTTCTGGGAGTCTTCTTGAGGGTTACTATTGCTGCAAGAAAGCACCATGACCAAAAGCAAGTTGGAAAGGAAAGAGTGTATTTGGCTTATGCTTCCACATCACTGTTCATCACTGAAAAAAGTCAGAACAAGAACTCAGAACAGAGACCTAGAGTCAGAAGAAGATGCAGAGGTCATGGTGGAGTGCTACCTACTGGCTTGCTCAGCATACTTTCTTATAGAACCCAGGACCACCAGCCCAGTGATGGCACTACCCACAAGGGCTAGACTCTCCTACATCAATCACTAATTCAAATGGCCTTCAGGCTTGCCTACAACCTATCTTATGGAGGCATTTTCTCAGTTGAGGTTCCCATTTTTCAGCTTACTAGATAGCATACTGGGTAATATAGACATGCAGCCTGCCTTGGTCACTAATTGAACCTTAATACAACAAATGACTTACTTTCAGTTCCGAATTAATTACATTAAAAAAAACTGGCCACCCTTCTTTGCCTTTTTGTAAAGAGTGGAATCAATGAACACAACAGAAGTTCAGCTATGTCTTAGGCATGGCCGAATACACGTAGGCTGTCCTCCAGACTCTCAGTCACATCAGCCACTGGCTGACAAACCATTGATTGCATCAGCACAATTGTTTTGCTTTTTCAGCTGCTATAATGACAAGATTGGCCAACAGTGTACTTATAAGTCACATCTTATTTACTTGTTATTCTATAGATAAACAGTGATGGCCTAGAAAATGTTAATTCAGCTGAGTTAGACACAGTCCTTGCTCAGCTTCTTAGGAGGTGCAGATCTGCTTACACAAAGTACACTAACTCATAATTGAAAACAGAAACCCACGTGGTGGGTGCTAGGCCTTCAACCCATTGGAAACACTGGGAAAAAAAAAAAGGCAGGCAGGTGGCCCACGTCTTAAATCCCACCCTGTGAGAGACACAGCCAGGCAGATCTCTCTGAGTTCAACGCCACTGTGGTCTATACAGTGAGTTCCAGGCCAGCCAGAGTTATAAGGTGATTCTCTCCCCGCCCCCAATTAAAACTTGAATAAATTAAAATATAGATTACAGACATAACTGCAGGGCACAGAAGATTTTTGTAATTCTTTGCTCTTGTGTATAATTTTTAATGCAATAAAATAAAGGACATTTTCCTAGGCAGTTTAAGCATATACTAATACACACATTCATTGTATCAGTATGTTCTATATTCATATTAACCAAGTTAAGTGGCACATTCACATTGCTATGCAGCCACCACTATAGTCTGTCTCCAGGGCTTTATCATCTCAAATGCTGGTCTCCAACTATAAGCACACATTTACAACTGTTTTCGTATCACCATTGTTAGAAATGAGGTATATTTCTTAGGACTTTCTCTGATAATTTCTACTCCTTCTTTCAGTGCCATGAAAAGAAAAGGGGGGAGGGTGGGGACACTTTCAGAATGGCAGTATCTCCAAGAATATCACATAACACTAAGGCAATAAAAAATTTTAAAGCTGAACTAAACACAGTACCCCCTCAGCATTTGTAAAGACTTCTTCCTGAGGGCTCTGTCTGCTCACAAAATGGAAGCCATGGGAATGTATGCACAGATGCTTGCCTTCCTCGTGGGTCACATTTCCCGCACAGTTTAACTGTCATTAAAGTTTTGCTTTTACTGTTGTGGTTAATGCAGAAATCTGCTTGTAGCACTGTGAGCTTTGAGTGTGTGTGTTGTGAGTTCAGTGTTGCAGAGAGGGCCCTGGAGCTGGGCAGCCAGGACCAAATCCTGAGGGATGACTGAGGTTCTTTTGGCTTCTTCACACCTTACTTCCTTTGTAAAACAGGACAGATAAGGTTTGACTATAATCTCCCTCAAAAGTCTGTGCATTATAGCCTTGCCCTAGGGTGTGGGGATTGGAGGAAGATATGGGTGAAGGTTGTAGAAAATCCTATGGTCACTGGAGATGCCCCATTAAGGGGACTCTGGTCCCATACTCCATGAGTCAGTCTCTCTTTGCTTCTTGGATTGTGATCAAAGTGCTTCCTATTATCTGAGTTCGTGCTGTGATGGAGGACTGAAGAAATGAGATGACCTGATGCTGGCCCGAAAGCTCCATCACTGTGTGCCAAAACGACCCTTTTCTGTTTGTTAATTGAGTTGGTATTTTGTGATAAAAAGCTAAATCAGGGATCCTAGCAAATCTTACCTCAAGATTATACTGAGAAGAAGACTAAGCAGTCAAAAGTTTTATTCTGGTACTTGTCACAGAGTAACTGTCAAATAGGTGTTAGATTTAAATTAATTACAATTATAAAGAACAAAAAGGTTGAACTGCTGTAGGCATGTCTCATTGCAGGCCCTTAGTGAGGCAACCTGACGCTTGTGGAATTTAAGTTTTTGGCTTGATGATGTTCTAGTTTTTATCTCAGATTTCTAAGGTCACTATTAGTAAGATGGCATTATGATTTTTAAAACTGAGTAATGTCAGATCCATGAGAATTATACTTCTCTCCTAGTCATTCTCACTGAAATAAAGAAGAAAGAAAAAAGAGAAAGAAAGAGAAATGAAAAGAGCCTAAAGATTCAATATTCAGTTCTTGGGTTATAATATTAATGTGTGATTACTTAACCAAGAACTTACTGAAGCATTTCAAATTTGCTCCTACATAGTGACAAAAAAAAAGTTTTAAACCAACAAGAATTGTTTAATATGTTACCTCTTTGAAGTCCTTTCTTAGGAAAACTTTGATGTTTTACTTAAACATCTGCCTCTTCTCAGGCAAGCCTTGCCTGAGAATATCTAGACCACCCCAATAGGGTTCAAAGTGGTCCCAAGGCTAAGAAATATGAGAAAATATAATCTTAAGAGCTCTAAGGTCTAGGTTGATTTTATATGACAAAGCCAATTACAGGCCTAGCTGCTCTCTGCTTCTGAAAGCTAGTTTAAACTAACATAATTTCATATCATCTTTCTTGGGAACTAAACCCTTTGCTTCTTATGTAAGTAAAAGACTTTCTTGACTTCAAAGGGAATTCTGACTACCTTAGAAATGGGTTCAGGTTTCTAAACATGTCCCTTTCTATATTCTTCTTAATTCCTTCATGTCTAAAATTATGGATAGGTGTAAAAAATTAATGCAATGGTATAACTTCATGCTAGACTGTTGTTTCATCTTCCCTTTGCTTCCATGTAGCTTAATTGACATTTAAGGAAAGTTGATCCTCATGCTTCTGGGAAAGCTCACATTGTCATGTGCAATTATGTTACAATGTATTGATATGCATTAAAAAAAAACACCTAGAGATGTGTTACATAACAATCTCTAGCCCATAGCATTGCCAGGATGAACATATGTACTCTGGTTTTCCTCTACTTTAAAGGCATATATGGGTCATGTGAAAAGGTAGAGAAGCTAAGTCAAAGAGTTTCAGCAATTATACGACAGCTTTAAAAAATGACCTGTAGCCTGCTGGTGCTTCTAACTTGTTCCAAATGAAAATGCTGGATCAGCCATCTCTACTCTTCCAAACAGTGAGTAGGAATGAGGCTTGTCTCCTGGCACGTCAAAACTAATTTCATTCAGTGGATGCAGCCAAACAGATATTAGGAGGAGGAGGAGGAGGGAGGAGGAGGGAAGAGGAAGAAGAAGAAGAAGAAGAAGAAGAAGAAGAAGGTCCCTCATGCTGGCTTTCTTCTTCTGGCTTGCTCAATTTATTTTCTCATACATACTGGACCTAACTGGAGGTCACATCACCCAAAATCACCAAAACCAAAACCAAACAACCAAACAAAAGTCCCACACACCCATTTGATAGAGGCAGGAAGTCAGGACAGGAACTGTTGACTCTAGTTTGTATCAAGTTGACATAATCCAGGCAGTACAACTGAACCCTTATAAACTTGAAACACAAACACATCACTATTAAGCCATAACCCTTCCTTTCTTATTCCTTTCCAAGATCTCACATTAAAAACCTAAATAAAATCAAAAGTCCCATGGTCTTTACAAACTCAAACACATTAAAATTTAAGTACCTTGAAAATATCCAATCTCTTTTAAAATCTAAAGTCTTTTAAAATTCAAAGTTTCTCAGTTGTGGGCTCCAGAAAAATACTTCCTTACTTCAAGAGGGAAAAATCAGGGCATAGTCACAATTAAATCAAAGCAAAACCAAATTCCAAGCACTCAATGTCTGGGATCCACTTATGATCTTCTAGACCCCTCCCAAGGGTTTGGGTCACTTCTCTAGCCCTGTAGCACACAGGAGGCTCTGACTGGCTCCACTCCATTGCTATTGCTGTTCTTGGTGCTCATCCCATGGTAATGGCGCCTCCAAAAAACCACTGGAGTCTTCTGCTGCAACTGGAGTGCACTTTCACCAATAGTCTCTGATAGTCCCTCTTCATGGTACCAAGAACACTTCTCTGCATGATCCCTTCGATCCTGGGCCTTCACCTGCCACTGAGGCTGCACTTTCACTGGTGGCCTTCCATGGCTCTCATAATGCCAGCCCTCAGATGCTCTTCATGACCCCTTCATGCCTTCAAAACCAGTACCACCTGCATGACTCATATATTACCAAGTCCAGATGTCAACACAAGATAGAACCATGGCTGCCTCTCTCAGGAAACACTTTCCAGAAGGTTTCACCCCAGTGAAGCTAGTCTCTTCTTAATCAGTCAGTTTCTTAGCTCTAGCTAACCCGCATCAGTTAGCTGTTCTAGTAATGCAAAAGTTTCATGTCATTGGTGCTGAATGGTCTCTTGTTAATCACAGCTGACTCTTTCAGCCCCTGCTGACCAGAATGACAGACTTTTAATTGAAACATCAAATAACCTGAGTCTTTAAATTTCCCCCTGAAACTTCACAAGTCAGGCCTCCATCTTCTGCATTTCTCTCAATTCTTACCTTCCAACTTCCTAAAGAATATCGCACTGAAGTCTCAATATGCAATGGCTTTTCTAGCCCAAAGTTAAAAAGTCCTTTGATAATTCTAGGTCAAATCTATCACATAAATACCCTACTCCTTATATTAACTTGCCTTAGTTATGATTTCTATTACTGCAACAAAACATCATGATCAAAAAGCAAGTTGGGGAAGAAAGAGTTTATTCAGCTTACACTTCTGCATTGCTGTGCATAACCAAAGGAAATCAGGACAGGAACTCAAGCGGGCCAGGAACCTAGAGGCAGGAGCTGATGCAGAGGTTATGGAGGAGTGCTACTTATCATCTTGCTCCCCAGTGGCTTGCTCAACCTCCTTTCTTATGGTAATCCAGGACCACCAGCTCAGGGATGACACCACCAAGCTAGACCCACCCCTACTGATGACTAATTAAAAGAACGCCTTGCAGCTGGATCTTATGGAGGCATGTTCTCAATTGAGGCTCCTTCATCTCTGATGTGTGAAGTTAACATAGGGACTGGCCCTATTGGGAGGTGTGGCCTTGTGGGAGGAAGTGTGTCACTGGGATGGTCTTAGAGGATTTGAAGGATGAAGCCTGGCCTAGGGTGTGTCCTTTTGTTCCTGCTGTCTGCGGATCCAGATGCAGAACTCTCAGCGACCTCTCCAGCACCATCTCTGCCTGTTTGTCACCATGCTTCTCACTCTGATGATGATGTCCGACACCTCTGAACTGTAAGTCAGCCTCAACTAAATGTTTCCTTTATTGCCACACTCATGGGGTCTCTTCAAAGCAATAGAAACCCTAAGACACCAAACAACAAACCACTCAAAAAATAAAACCAAAAACTGTGTCCTATTGGAGGTCATGTCTGCCTCTACAGTCGAAATATATCCCATGCCTTTCTTAGTTGTCAGTCACCAGTTCATTCTCGGGAAAGTAATGCTAGGTTCAGTTATTTGAGTCATAGTTTCGAAATTCATTGAGATTATGGGATCAGAACCAGGATTTTGGAAGCAGTAGCTAAATAAACTTATTAATGATGATCAATTAGGACCAGGTGGACTTCCTGACAGTTGATTTTTACCTGAGAATATATGTAAAGGCTTTATAGAGCCAACAGGTTGGGCTCACATCTGTTGTCATTTCTTTTCCTGAGGAGAACAATTCATTCACTGCATATGAGATTCCAGCCCCCCATGTGACAGGTCTGCAGTTGGTCCTGCAGAGAATATATACCTCACCTGTCAGAACAGCCAATGGTGGAGCTCCATTGATAGCTTGCTGTAGCTCTATGACACCAAAACATTTTTCAAAACCAGTTTGTAAGGACCTAATAATTCTGTTCTTTGAAAGGGAGTAAAGAAAGCAAGCTCTCTCTCTCTCTCTCTTCTCTCTCTCTCTCTCTCTCTCTCTCTCCTCTCTTCTCTTCTCTCTCTCTCCTCCTCCCTCTCGATCAGTCAATACTGTCCTACCAATGAATTCTGAGGTCAGAAATGCTTCCTTAGCTGCGATGGTTGGTGACAACTATAGTCCCGTGGCATGATAATGGCACTGATACAAGTCAACACAGGCAGAGTGGTGGAGCTACTGCACCTGACTCGGTCCCCTCCAGGATTAGAATGTAATCTGTCAGGAGTGTAGGCACAATTGGCTCACAGCTATGTCACTGAACTTCTGGTTCTCAGGAATTGCACTTAAGTAAATGAAGCCTCCTCAGTGTGGGTTCCATGACCCCTGCCTCATTTTCTACCAGCAGCTGCCAACGCATTGTTTTGTGCACGTAAAAAGACCTACCCCCTCATTTAAAGTAAAACCACTGGGAGGAAAACATCCACTCTAGGCGTATGTGGTACTGGGGCTTCTCTAGCAAGAAATTCTCAGTCCAGCTTCTCCCTCCCTCTCTCTCCTTCAGCACTCACAGCCTGTCAGTAAATAAATTGGCACACAAACCTCTTTCTCAAAATGATTTTCTGGATCTTCGAGCTGTGGTAGTCAGTTCTGTCACAAGTGCTTAACTACAAACAAATATGGGGACCTCACCCTGACTGATATTTGTATCTTAGTATTGACTTTACATTTCTATGGGAAAGAGATGCAAATGGATTTATTTGCACTTCACGATAGTATAGTGTGGGCTACACCTTGTCTGAGGTTGTCATTCTCTAAGTACCTATATTTATCCTATCAGATATACGTGAAACACTTACTGTAGTCAGTCAAGGATTGCACGTACTAACTGTCCGTGGGATGTTTCCTACCCACATCTTGCTGGAGACGTCTGGCCACCTGGAAGCAGAGACAGCAGAATCTTCACATGTGATGTATGAGGAGGGAAGATGAGTAACACTCCTGTGCTGGCTAGTCTAATGTCACCTTGACACAAGCTAGAATTATCTGAACAGAGGGAACCCCAATTGAGAAAATGCCTCCATGAGATCCAGCTGCAAGGCACTTTCTTAATTAGTGATTGATGGGGGAAGGCCTAGCCCATTGTGGGTGGTGCCATCCATAGGCTGATGGTCCTGGGTTCTATAAGAAAGCAGGCTGAGCAAGCCAGGGGAATCTAGCCAGTAGGTCGCACCCTTCCATAGTCTCTGCATCAGCTTCTACCTCCAGCTTTCTCCCTGTTTGGGTTCCTTTCCTGACTTCCTTTGATGATGAACAGTGTTATGGAAGTGTAAGCCACATAAACCCTTTCCTCCCCAACTTGCTTTTTGGTCATAGTGTTTTGTTGTAGCAATAGAAACCCTAACTAAGGCAGCTGTCAATAATATTATCTACAATGAAGGCTTCCCCAGATGACAATGTGAGGGGAGTCTCTGTGACCACCATGGCCAGCATAGTAATGATTCATGGTAGGCAAGAAGATAGTTTGGTTCAGCACAATGCCAGTAGCTGGTGTTGGTTCAAACTTTGGGAGTCTAACCCTGAGCTCTTTATTTTAGGCATATTTAAGGACAGCTTTTTTTTGGTGAAAGCTTTCCTCATGATGATTAACTCGTCTCATGTATACTATAAAGCTTAAGGTGTGACACATTGAAATTTTTTGCAAAGCACATATACCACCTTTTTATAAAAATAGGTTCTATAGATTGACCAGCACATGATAAGGGTCTCAGGGAGGATCTAGTGTGATCTTGACCATACAGCACAAAGGTCACCAGGCTGTTAACCATGCCCTCTCCCAGGCTTCTGGTAGAAAAGAGTTATGCATCTCTCCCTTTGAAGGGATAACCCTGTGTGCTTAACATCCTTCTCCTCATGTTTATCACACAAGGACCTTTGTACCTCATACAACATATAAAAACTAGATTCTGAATAGTATAAACTCAAACATATCTGCTGCACATAAGATAGACATAAAATTTTAATAGTATTTCAGGTAAAATCTTTTGGGTTAGGTGACAAAGATCCAATGTCAATCAAATCTGCATATCTGATTTGCTGTCACTCTTAAACTTGTATGTTTGGTCTATATGATGGGAGATTAGATTAATCTGAGTTTTGATGGGAAGACTAATCTTGAGAAGTATTTTGGGTTTCATATATTCTTTTTTATCTATTAATGTATTCAAATACACACTCACACACACATTTGAAAATAGTCTCTCATGTAAATGTAAGAATATGACAAGTGTCTGCTTTGATTTATTCCCTCTTGCCTACAATTGCTTTTGTCTTATTTGCAGCACAAAAACTATCAGGAAGTCTTTGCAAGCAGAATTTAATTGTATTGACAAAACTAACTCTGATTCTCTAACTAAAAGTACACACCTGTGGCTTAGGCTAGGGATCATTCTAAACCATGTAGATTCTGTGGGCTGAATGTGACAGCAGCCTTCTTTGTACACAGGATAACACAAAGGTTCCATGGTAGGTAGTTGACCCTGCTCCATGACACATGTAACTTCCATCTTTGGTCCTAAGGTCACTTCTGTAGTAAGGGGGAAAAGGCTGTCATTCAGGCCCAGAATTGTCAGACATTATACATAATCACATGCCATTGTCCTGTGTCTAGTCACATGACCATTTCTAGCTAAAACGGGAGCCTAGTCTTTGCAATAAAATCCAACAAAACTGAAGAACAAATGATAGGAACAGAGGCCAGTAGTTTAGTCATCTCTTTCTAAGTCAGAGTCAGCAGATGTGGAAAACATCACCAGCTTTTTCCATCATTATTAAACATCATTTCCATGATATACAAATGATGGTTGTTGAGTTGAGCAAGGACTCTCTTATGTATAAGAGAAGCTTCATTAGACAAGCATTAAACATTCAAGAGTATAAGAATTACCAGGGTTTATCAGCTCAGTTTTTGTACTTACTGAGTCTGTGCCAGAGTAAATGACTTAACTTTGCTCATTAAATTTATTGGAATGAAACTGGTTGGATAGTGTATAATTTAAAATGATTACTCTGTGTGTGCATGAGTTGTGTGTAGAACCACTAAGGGTAAACTCATTGCTTTTAGATAACAATTTTAGTTATTGAAATATCCTTCAGGTTGTGGATGAGGACATTTACAATCCCAGCACTTGAGAGCTGAGTGTAAATGTCACTATATTTCCTCGGTGAAGGGATGCGATGAGGTCATACTCAGGCTGTGTGAATACATGGTTTGGGCTGATTCCAGAGCATTTCTAGCTAGCTCTCCTAGGCCTAGCGCCTGGAAGTTTCTAGCTTCTGTACAATCTAATCTTCTGTAAGCCTGGATCTTGAAGGTCTCAGCTTCCAGCCTCTATTTGCTAACCTAGGCCCTGAATGTTTCAGCCTCTGAGACTTACGTACTGAATAAACTTACTCTTTCTAAGTCATTCTGAAATCTTGCTGGCTGGTTCAACTCAGCTGTTCTGGCTCAAAGTTTTCTCCAAGCTGACTGATCCAAATTGGCTTCTGACTGAATTGTTCTACTTGGAAAAATGCCTCTGAACTCCACAGACTTAACCAAACTCAGCTGTATTCGACTCAACTGCACCGAACTCAATTGAACTGAACCCAACTCCCTGCATTGCTCTTAAATAGCTTCTTTCCTGTCTGTTCTCCTGAGAGTTGGTGTATCCTATCTCTGACTCATTCTGTCAAATCTTTCTCTGATTCATCACTTTTCTACCCTTCAATTAGACATATCATTATATACTAGGTTAAAGGTTACTGTACTAAATGTTTATCCAGCCACATCACATAGATATCGGTCTTTGAGTATGATGTTTTGTCAGAGCAATCACATTGCTGGGTTAAAATTCCTTCCACACTGTAGGGGAATAAGATTAGGTCTGAATCTATCAAAGTCACCAGGGATGCACAACCAAACAGAAGAGTAAGCTGAGAAGTAGATAGAAAATCACGAACAATGACATGCTAACCACATATGCTGTTTTGTTCGAATGTTCTGAATTTCTGTATATGAGATTTGCTAATCTTAAGAAATTCCACAAAAAAAAGAAAGAGAAAGAAAGAAAAAAGAAAATTCCACAACACTTTACATAGGACCCATCAAATCAAAGGTCAATATGAACTACTAATGTCTAAAATGTCTTGTCTCAGAGCTGACCGCAGGTCCTCATGTGCATATAAACTCATTGTGGTTTTTTTTTTTTCTTTATAAGCTGACAGAAAAAGATATCTGTTGTCATAGTGCAGATAATTCTGATCTATGCCCCTGGTCTGACCAGTAGTAGTGTAGCTTAGCTGAGAACAGTGTTCATATGTTTTGTGTGGTGATCCCTGAACCCCAACAGAGACATAAAGACTGAGGGCATTTTCTAAGTAAATAAGAGGAGTCTTGCAGAAAACAGGCCAGGTGATCAGACATGTGCCTTCAATGTACCTTGATGTATACTCCTCTTTTATATGCATAAGCTTCTGCATCTTTGTTTCAGACTAAGTCTTCCATTGTAAGTGTGTTCAAACTAGTCTCTATTGTGTTTCTGTCCTGAATCACTGAGAAAACTACTGCGAGCTGACTTCTGGTCCCAGCTGGAATGCTGGCACTCTGCTTTCCTTGAAAAGATTTCACAGATTCAGCAGGACCAGGAGCCTGACAGCCACTTGAGTCTCCATTGGTCCATTGCCCCTGGCTTCCTGTCTCCACTCATGGATCCTGCAAGTGAAGGCATAGTGAAACCGCAGAAGTAGGGCATCTGTGGGTAGAAGGAAAGGTTTATTGGAGAATCAAACTCCTGGGACTGTTGGTCAGGGGAGGGGAGAAAAGCAAACAGCAGAAAATCAGGAAAAGCCCTGCCAGTTTTAAGAGCACAGGTATTAGTATGTACAAGCCAGAATACTCTAAAAGGTAGAGTAGTGGGAAGTGAGATGTGAGGCAGGACAGCCTGGGAACTAGTGTGGGAACTTTAATCTGCTATAGGCTTGATGAGTTCATCAGAAACTAGATGCTGTTGTCAAAGGTAACAGGCTGTCATTTCCAACCTTCTCATCCTGAGTTTGAAACATGGGTAAACCACATGTTAGCATAGAGATGCCTGTAAGATTTGAATTTTTGCAGTTCTTACAGCTAATCAATTGCTCCATGGCAGGGTTAACTTGATGGGACATTCTAGTTCTACACATCTGGTCTCATTATGAGAAATCTGTCACTTCTTAGCCACAAATCCTTTGATGCCTTAATGATAATTCTAGTTACTTGGGCTTTGAGATGTATCCTTTTAACAGTACCACCAAATCCTTCAGGGCTAGTGGGTTCCCTTTATTATATTTTTAAAAATGAACTCTGCAAGGGTATTTATGAACATATAATAGGCTCGTGGTAATTTTTGAAGGAAAGGATAACGAATCTCAGAAACTGGGAAACCCTTAGGTCAGAGTAACAACAATGCTTTCTTTTCATAGCATTGTCTTCTGAGCAGCTTGGAGGGGTGTGGTCAGGACTATAATTGACAGGAAAAAGGAAGGCTATTTTTCCCTCTGTAGTCTTGTTGATTAGCACCTAGAGTTATAGTTGTCTTTCCATTTTTTCTGCTTCTGCCCTTGGGGTGTCTCAGACCTGCTGCACACCAAATGGGGAAAGATAGAGCAGAGTGGAGTTTGGAGTTTTTCCTTGGGGTGTCTGGACCCAGATGCACACGGGGCAGGAGAGGATGAATTGAAGTCCAGAACACGTGGGTCAGTAGGGTCCGGTCCAGGGGTGAATGCCTGAGGAGGAGGTCTCCTTGGAAGACTTCAGTGCTGCAGCTCTTAGAAGACAATAGTCAGTGAAATAGCATGTGCTTTTTATTCCGGTGAACAAGGACTATATCAAACTTCAAAAGTGAGAAGGGGTTCTTCTTAGCGTAAAATTTCATTGGCTGAGGTTTAAGGTTCTGGGAATACTTTATTTGCATGGAGAGGCTTTCCAGGAAGTTGAACCTGTAATTTTGCCAAGGACGTGACATTCCTCAGGTAGAGTGTGGGGGTTGGGCTCCCCGCATAGGGTAGAGAAGAGGAAGCCCTGCAGGAAACGGAGTCCTCCATTTTACCAGAGCTCAGGGAGCTACCCAGCCGTGGTAGACTTCGACTTTAAGTAGCAGGGTTTTCCAAGAGTCATGAGTTAAATGGGGAAAAAAGTCTTAGCATTGAAGTACATGGGCACCATTCATGGTAGAAATATAAATGGGATTTAATGTAAAAACTTAGCCTTTGAGGCTTCTGTGGCCAGGTCTGCTGCTCGACACTCACCGTGTCTAGCACTTACTGTGTCTGATGTGCCCCGTGCCCTGCCTTGATCCCACAGGTCTGGCTCACCAGCTGTTTCTTGGATCATTACATTGGATGGTATCCTCAAGGTTTTAAGACTAAGTAAGCTTTCCTTGCCTGCCTGTCTTCCTTTCTTCCTTCCTTCTTCCTTCTTCTTCCTTCCTTCCTCCTCCCTCCCTTCCTTCCTTCTAAATCTAGGAAAGATACATTTTTATCTTCTCGTTGCGTTTTTTTAATGGGACATCAATAGTTTTTCCCTTGTTATAAAGGAAATGCTGGTTAGTCTATGGAAAGGTGCTGGAGTGTATAGAAAGAACAAAAAAGATGGTGTGAAGGTGTGGAACTGCTGTCTAGAGTCAAGGAATAAACAACTAGATAAATAACAGACAGACAATGGAGGAGAAAAGGCATCTGTGGTTGTCTCTCTGTGGCTTGAATCAGTGACTGCTTATCCCAGTTGTTCGAATTTCAGCGCAGCAGCTTGGAACAGATAACACCAGACCAGACAGTTCCATGAAGGGAAGGGGTTTATTTAGGGCAGAGGGAAGAGAGCGAGAGGAGAGAGCAGAGAGGTAGAGGAGTAGAGACCGGCATGACCACGTGGAGAGAGGGGGAAGGGAGGGGAGGAGGGAAGCCTGCAGGCACTCGGAGTCAAGAGAGCAAGAGAGCAAGAGAGAGAGGAGGGGCCAAACATCCCCTTTTATAACTGTGGGGAGGAGCATACCTGGCTATTGCCAGGTAACTATGGAGGTGGAGTTTGACAGAATACCAACACCAGTGACTATCAGTTCTCTGGTGACAGAAATATTAAAATATTTTGCTATTTTCTATTGTATAAGAGGTTTTGAGCTCTATCCAAAAGCTTTGCAAACCAAGATTGCTAGGGTGAAGTCTACTGAGGAATCAAACCAAATCCTGCTATAAGTAAGCTTGGGGTTATAGAAAGCTCCTGGGAGTGGGGGCAGAGAGCAAGTCAAGAAACTGTACCTAAGCCTTTTTCTTTTTCAGATTTTCTCTAGATTCTAACTTTACAGAGCAGGATAAATATGGCAATAGTGTATTTTTTGGTGAAAAGTGTATTTTTTTCAAATAATAATAGTAATAGAGCTAAAATGTTATTGCCAAGTTGAAGGCATGAGAGGCTGCTCTGGGAACTGACAGCAAATATTATGGTTACTTTGTGGGCCGGCTTTGATTTCTGACTTTCACCTCTTCAAGCCGTTCACTTCATAGCACGGCCAAGTGGTACTCACCTGAAACTGTTCTAACAGAATAGTGTTCAACAGCCCACCTTTGCCCTCCATCCCTTCTTCCAACTCTTACTCCGCCTTCATCCCTCTGGTCTTATCTAAGCCTTCAGCCTCGACTCATACATTCTTCCATCTCTCGGAGTATCATAGTCTTCAACCAAGATGATGACTGCCTTCATCTGCCTCCCATGGTCACTGATGTGAGAGAGTCACACAACTGTACTAATTGGAGCCATTATAAATTCCTAATCTTCAGTCTCTCTGCTCTGTTTAGGAAGTCTTGTGTGTGCTTAGGAATTTTGAGCTCTGATACATTTGACACAAGCCTCACAGCTCTCCTAAGACCTTTCCTAGGTCACTGTCACCTCACTCAGAAAAAAAAAAAAAAAAAAAAAAATCTCCTGCTAACAGGAATGACTTCTTCAAGCTCCCCCCATATCCCTAAGAGATGCTTGTCTCTGCTCTCACTGAGTCCCCCAGAGGAAAAAGCATCTGTCTTCCTTCTGAGGTACATGCTGATTCTGCCCCCCAAACCTGGTCTCATCTCCAGGAACCTTCTCACCTCTTCCACAAGCCAACTCGTGTCTCCCAGATACATCTTATTACTCTAGAATCTGCTGGCCATCCTCTGAGTACTAGTTCTCAGGCCTCTGACTGCACAGGCAATGGAATGGGGAGTCTCCTCCCTGTTTTGTCATTTCTGAGTGTTCTTCAAGTCTTTGATTAAAAAGGTTGCCACCCCTGTGATGCCGTTTCTGGCCCATATCGCCCCATTACACCTCACTTTACGTTCCATGTCTGTCTCAGCATTATCGTGGCACCCTCTGTAAGACTTCTCAATTCTTATCATCTATTCACCTACTGATTCTTTATGTCTTTACTACAAATTAGTATAGAAAAACTGAAACTCCAGAGAGAATGCTAACCTATAATTCATATACTCTGATTTAGTCAATACTGTCTTTTTGACACATTCTAATATATATTTCTGAGATTATATATAATTTTGATGATGTGTTTATATGTGCTATTTTACAAATAGTTATAAATATTTTACTTAATTAATATTTATTTTAATTTAATTAATTTTAAAATTTAATTTTAAAATTAAGTTAATTTTAACTCGTATACATATAAATTACAAAAAATTATAAGTAAAAGATTTCAAGGTGTTCCATATTTACAAATATACAGATACATAATAATTTTTAATAACTATTGATTATCACATTGTATGAACATCTTATTACAACTATTCCTTACTGTTAAATCAGTTAGGATGTTTCAACTTCTATTACAATCAGTGTTGCAATGACCATGCATGAATATCTGTGCCCATTTTTTTATAAAGATATTTTCTTAGAATCAATTCTTAGCCATGCAATTGCTGGGTTGAGGAGAATGTTAGATAGTGCTTGGTAGATATTTTGCCCAAGGCTTCACTCCGCTAATGCTTTCAGCCTTTGAAAGAACAGATTGGAGGATTAGTGCTTTCACATGAGCCCTCGGCATAGTAAACTTTAGTGGATTGTGTATCTCTGTTCAGCATCGCTCACTGGGCGCCCATTTTGCCGAGGCAGCCAGTGGCATCGTTAGAGGTCATGTAGGAAGCCAAAGGTCATTTCAGTCCTTTCATAAACACCTGCTGTTAGCACCCAGACCCCCACTTCTCAAGCTATCATTTCCTTTTAGCACTGCGCTCCTAATATTTGAGACATCTGAGTTGAACAAAATTTTTTGAATGACACATAATACCTTTAAAGTAGTAACTTTAAAGAATGTTGGGATTTTCTTTAAAAGCCAATGATAGGAATATTGGAGCAAAAGAAACTGGCTTCTAGCGACATTATCAACTCACCAGGGTTGCTTGAGTGTTTTTGACTTGAATTCTGCAGCAATCAAGCACTCAAGCTCAAAGTTCAAGATGAACTCCAGGCTTTTAGCCTAAAAAGTCTAAAAATCACAGTTGAACAAAGCAGGGTGGAGAGGAATACAAATGGATTAAAGGTTACTAAATGATGGAAAGTTACCAAGAGACAGAAACTGTATCCCACGGTACAGGGTAGGCCACAGTAATAATGAATCATTTCTGTAAAAGTGCTTTTCTTATTTAGAAAAAATTATTTCTTCCAGCTTTTGAGAGGATGGCATAATTACATCAATCCACTTGCCGTTCCTCTCTCTAAACCCTCCCAAATATTCATCCTTGCGTCTTTCATGGCCCTACCCTTTTCATCAATCACATATTATATATTAATGATAAAATATATAAGTACAACCTGCTTTGTCTGTGTAAGGTTACATGTGTGTATACTTTCAGGCCTGACTATTTGGTATTGGAGAGCCAGCCGGTGTACTCTTCACTCCTTCGTTGCCTGTAATTCTTTGTGCAGGGTTGAGGCCTGGCCTCTCTACTTATTGCCTTCATTCAGGTTCAGGATTAGGCCGTCGTGTTGATAAGACTTACGGATGTGATGTAGCTTCTGCACTCTTAGGAAACATAAGTTCTCAGCAAATTCCCTGGTCCTCTGGTTCTTACAATGTTTCTGCTCTCTCTTCTACAAAGATTCCTGAGCTTTAGGTGTGGGAGGTGCCGCAACTCATGCCTGATAACTGCATGCCTAACCAGCTACCCAGGGCTAGTGAACTTATAGATCTGGGAGGAGAATCTACAAATCCCACTTCACTAGGCCAGCGTGATTTCTAACTACACCTAAATAATTATTCTTTGACTTAAAGATAAGTGTAGTTCTCACCCCTCATCAAAGAAATTCCCCTTTGCAACAGAGACCATTACAGAAAACCACAGCTGTGAAATGTTTTCCTCTCTAGAAAAGTATTGAAATCTGTGCTCCCATTGTCCACCTTATGTCACCAACAGCAGCAGAAAGCCAAGGGACCTGGCTCTCACCTACGCTAGGCTTCATTCAGAGTTGGATTTCTACCTGCTTGTCTCCCAGCCTTTGAGATTTCCTAAAGCCTAAAATGGAAAGGCCTGGAGGAAGTCGCACGTTTCATTTGCACCAGTAAAGATGGTAAGATGTATTTTACCAAGAGTTGAAACGCAGAGGACATCAGAGCATCCAGAGAAAGAGAACAAAGAAGTTTCTCCCAGTTAAGGACCACCATGAATTGAAGACAACGTATTTGTCAAATTACAGTCTTATTTTTCTCATTTCAGGAAAAGACGTGTTAACAGCTCCCTATGGGAAATACTGATGTGCCCAATCACATGCCACTTCACCCCACAGCTGGAAGCACTCTTGTTCTGTTTGGGCTCTCTTGTCCTGCCACAAGCCACTCCTCCCTTCCTCCCCACGTGCTTAGCCTCCCCTGCCCTCCCCATCCTTCTCACTGGACCCAGAGGAACAGTGTGGCCCAATAGCTCTTTTTCTGACCACTTATCTCCACTCCACAGTCTTCCCTTGTAAACATCTGTTCAGATGTCCTGATTACAGAGATTTTCAGTGGCACAGTGAGAGGGAAGGGAAACAGGAAGGGCTGGCCACCTCATGACTTATGCAAACACCCCAGTAGATTATCAAATTGTCCCCAGGAGTGGCTGTTGTCAGCGTCTGCCAAATCCACCCCTCCTTTTCCTCCAAAGGGATTTCCTGCTTCTAGAAAAACACTTTGACTTGTCTGTCCCTTGGCCTTTTTGTCTTTGCATTTCTGTTACGACTTTAAGAGATATAATGAAAGAAATGTCAGGACGAGATTATATGTTTAAAGAACATGACGCTTGATCCATGTTGGCAAACTGTTTCAAAATGATTATCCTGTTTTAGTGCCAAGAGCGTTATCAAAGACAGCGGCTTCCTCTGTGTTCTATCTACAATTCTCTGCTGTCATCTTACACATTTAGCTACTGAAATAAACAACAAATGTGTGAATCTTAGTTGTCAACCTGCTTGGATTTGGAATCAACTGACAGTTGAGCCTATCTGCCAGAGGTTCTCTTGATCAGTTTAATTGAGTAGGGAAGATGTCCTTACTCCCCAAGTGTGGGCCACACCTTCCTGTGACAGCTCAGAGAGAGCAGTCAGCCTTTTGCCTGCTGGCTTTCACACTGTGCCGGCACATTTATCTGCTCTGGGGGCATCTTGCTGCTGTTGCTGCTGCAGTCACCATCCTTCACTGATTCTAGAATCAAGCTTCTTTGACCTTTAGATGTGAATCGAGGAAGGGTGGTTCTCCAGGAATCTTTTATGTCTTCAACCCAGGCACCAGGTTTTCAGCTTTTCCAGTGTGAAGGCGGGCACTGCTGGGGTACTTAGGCTGTATCCTGTATGCCAATCTATTAAGTCTCCTTTTAATATATATTCTTTTTTTATTGGCTCTGTTCCTTGGAGAAGCTTAATACAGAATGCTGCTTCATTGGTGTTTTATCTTTCGCTGAATATAATAATTACTTTTCCACATACGTTTATGAGCCATTGTTTTTAAACTCTCCACTTACCTACCTACTGACATTTCTCCCTTTCTTTCCAATATTTCACAGATTCATAGTATCCTAGTTATTTTTAGATAAACTTGGGTGCATGCTTTATAAATAAAGATATTGGCATCATCCTATTGAGGCAAGGACATAGAAACTTAGGGGGACACAGGAAGGGAGAGGAACACTCGCTCTGGACCAGGTAGAGAAGAATTCAAGCACATTGCCATTCACTCTAAAGGTTGCCGCAATAGTCAATCTGCTTTCATGTCTAGATAGCCTATGATAGAATAACAAAGACCCAGGTTTCAGGCCTGAACACATATAATATACAACCTTGGGGAGAGTCTTATCCCTGAGAATTTCAAACAGGACTGTTAACTTTATTTACAGTAAGGATAGCCTAGTTTCCTTTTTCTCTGTGATCTACGCTTTAACTTTCTCACTGTGATCCTGCCCGGTGCCCTCAGGAACCTGTCTTCTTGTTTAGGTTTCTTGGCAACCGTTTGATAATAATAGCTTCAAACTTAGCCAAAATCCTATATGTGACTGTTGTGGAGATAATCAAATGTGTTCTTAGTGTAACCTTCTTTCTTGGTACCTCTCTCATTACGCCTCATCCCTGTTCCTTCCTCCCTGTCCTCTGTGTAGGCTTGCGTCTACACCCATGAGGAGTCCAGAGAGTAGAGGGTGAATATCTTCCTATATCACACTTAACTTTATGGTTTAGAGATGGGTTCTCTCACCGAAATGGAAGCTTTCCATTTTTACTAGATTGACTGGCTAGTAAGCTCTGTGGATCCACCTGTCTTTGCACCTACCCCACAGTACTACTCCAGTGCTTAGGGTAAGGGCATATGCTGTCACACCTGGTTTTTAAAATGTGTGCTAGGAGTCTGAGCTCTCAGGTTTGCATGCTTTGCAGCAAGCACGTTACCTATCAAGCCACCTCCCTAGCTCCAAAATCTCTTTAAATTAAAACAAATGACTTACTTTAACATGTGTATGATTTGTGTTGCCTGCATGAGTCTAGGAGTACTGCACACATGCCCAGTGCCAAAGAAGGCAGAAGAGGGTGCTGGATCCCCTGTGCTGTAATTGCAGAGGCGTGGATGCTAGCAACTGAACTCTAGTCTCAGCAATAGTAGGAAGTGCTCTTAACTGCTGAGTTGTTCAACCCTCAAATGTCTCCAATTAAAAACGCTAATGCTGCTCGGTAGTGGGTCACTGTGAAATTCTCTTCTGCCTAGAAGCCACCTATCCTAGTGGCTTTAGCTGAGGTCCTTAACCAATTAGGGATCCCAATGGAGCTGGGAGTTGAACCTTATACAAGGTGAGCACACTGAACTAAGTGACCCCAGACCTTCTAACTTTCTTTCTTTTTCTTTCAAAGGAAAGTTCTTTTTGAAAAAAATATTTTTTATGTGAATGTGTGTCAATATGTACATGTGCATGCGCAGGTACCCATGGAGGCCAGAAAGTTATTGGATCATTTGGAGCTGGGGTTATTAGTATTTCTGAGCCATCTGATGGTGTGCTGTGATCTCAATGGCAGATTGCCTATAGAATAATAAGAGCTCTTAATGATGAAGCTTTTCTCCAGTCTCCTTCACAGTTCTCTCTTCCAGGCCTGCATCTTGTCAGTTACCATGCACTTAGTACATTTTTTTTCCTCTCTTGGAAGCAAATGACCTGGCACTGTCACAGTCTGAAACACACCAAGACCTGTGTGTGCTTTTATCAGAGTGAGAAAATTCACATTGTTGACATAAACAGAACTTGCAAACTTATAACATCTGCAGAGGCATTGCAAACTTTCTAAAAGATGTTTTTCATTGGCTGCCTGTAAAGAACAGAACAGCCTGTTTGCTGAACCATCACAAAGCACTTCCTGAGATTAAAATTGGCTGCGTATACTTTGTGTCACAGATTGAACACAGGTTTCATTTGGATGGAGAAACTCCCAGACTTGCCCTTCTCTTACCTGCCTCATACATTCTCTCCAGTAACACTTGGTTGTAAATTCTGTCTGTGCTTCTCAGGAAAGTTGAGATTCATATTTGTTATATAGTGGAAGAGAAAGTAAGCAGAGTAGTAAACTATGCATGTGGGATATGACGTTATACCATTAAAAATTTGCAGTTTCCTAAAACATATCAATCGTGCATATGTGTAATTCTATAAAGCCCATAAGAGAAACAGGAGTCCCTCACATCCTCCCCAACAGCTTGCACTCTCCAGAGGCAATTCTTTTCTTTGTCCCTTTGTCCATCTCTTAAAATATGTTATGTGTGTGTGTCTATGTGTTTGTGATGTGCACATGAGTGCAGGTGTCTGCAGAGGCCAGATGTGTCAATGGCCCTGGAGCTGGAGTTACAGGTGGTTGTAAGCCACTTGTTGTGTTAGGAAATACTACAGGTGCAGTATACATCTTTAATGCTAAGTCAACGCTCCTATCCTTCCTTCCTTCATCCCTTTCGCCGTCCATCCCTTCCTTTGCTTGAAGAACATGGCTAACCATCTGGTTGGGAATCACAGGGAAATGCTGCATCAATGCTACTGAACCACTTTAGGTGCTCAATTCCAGGATAGTCCAATGAAACCAAGAGAGAAAATCCTAAGGAAGAAAGGACAGGCTCAGGGAGAAAGGGATTTTATGGAGAGGAAAAGGAGAGACAGGAAAATCCATGCAGGCCTAGTGTGTCTTTCTTTTCTTAGGGTCTAGATCATAGCTATGGATCTCTTCCTCCAGCAGTGTTTTAATTAAAGAGTAAGGACAAAGGCCAGCAGACATTCTGGGTTTTCTGGATCCAAAGATCTAGAGTGAACAAGTTGACTATTTAAGAGAGGCTTCTCTTTAGAACCTGGAATGCTAGACACAAGAGAGGCAGGGTTAAAGTATCAGGGAAGACTGACTCTGTCAAGGACATGAACACCCCACCCCTAAAGCTGTACTGTTTCAAAGTCTGGTGGGCTGTGGTGCAGCATCTGAGGATCATTCACTGGACTCAGTACGAACAGAGGATCCCAGAGTCTTCCCAGAAATCTCTCCTGTGAAATAAAATACCTTCTCGAAATGTCACCCTAAGTTCTAAAGCTATTACTTTTCATGTTCCCTGTCATTTCCTTTTATCAGGCCATCAATTTCCTCAGCACAGGTTCTGCAAAAGACTTAATTGATTTATTAACATTTTTCAAAGTTTAGGAAATAACCGCAATATTTTCTTCCCACATATTAAATTAGCAGGAAAAAAAGAATCCCTAGAAGCAGTATATCATATTAATATTTAATCTTAAAAAAAGATACAGGAATATATTGATGGTAGGATAGGCTCACGAGCTGAGGAAAAAAGGCAAACTGTTGGTAGCCATTGGCTGCTGTTGATAGAGGAATAGTCAAATGACTCTGAGAACAATGAAACCTTTCTGGGGTACGGGGGTTCTTGCCTTAGGGTACTCTATTGCTGTAATGGACCGCCATGACCACTCAAAGTTTCATTTAACAGTTCATCAGCAAACCAGTGAGGGCAGGGACCTGGAGGCAGGAGCTGATGCAGAGGCCATGGAAGAGTGCTGCTTATTGGCTTGCTCAGCCTGCTTTCTTACAGAACCCAGGACCATCAGCCAAGGGGTAGCACCACCCAGAATGTGTTGGGCCCTCCCCCATTGATCATTAAATAAGAAAATGCCCTACAGTCAGAATGTATGGAAGCATTTCCTCAACTGACGTTCCTTCCTTTCAGATAACTCTAGCTTGTGTCAAGTTGACATAACACTAGCCTGCATAGCTCTGGAAAACTTGATGGCCATCAAAGCCATCAAGAGGCTGTGCCTTTCAGGTTCTTGTCTCAAAAATTCAAAGAATGAGATTCACAGATCATAGAAAGTGAGTTTAGTATGGGCACATAGGTGGAAGCTTAAGACAGTGAGAGAGAGGGGAGGAGAAAGGGAGAGAAAGTGAGCACAGAGATCCTGGATGAGTGGAGTATCCCAGAAAATAGGATGATATTGAGCTGCTGTCTTGAGCCTTTTAAAATGACTTATGGTGTAACTGGGGTGAGGTGTAGAAGGGAGATGAACAGGTCCAGTTGACCAACCTAGTGTCCATGTGCCACCTCTCAGCTTCAGTCACTAGCATACATAACTTTAGGCTGAGGTGCTTCTTTAGGAGAGAACAAAGGACAGGGACTAGAAGTCCCTTTTGGTATCTCTCCAGAATGGCTGACTCCAGCTAGCACATTCTGGGGTCTTTGTCCTACCTGACCAGTTTCTATCTCCTATTCTCACCAATGTGTTTGAAGAGTCGAATTATCATAGTGGGACTACATTAGGACAGTAAAAGGGATATATCACTTTGGGGGACTAATTCATTAACATTCAAATAAAGAACAGCGAACAGGTCACCCTAAAATACAACTTTTGGAGAACACAGTATGCTCGGTTGGCATATGGCTTAATTTGAATCATTTTGAAAAACAGCAAATATTGAAAAATATCTGAAAACAGTGAAATTACCTTTTTTGTAAGATAGATTTATAATCTCTAAACCAGCAGTTCTCAACTTGTGGGTCATGACTTCTTTGGGGGTCAAACAACCCTTTCACAGGGGTCGCCTAAGACCATCAGAAACCACAGACATTTATACTTTGATTCATAACAGTAGTAAAATTACAGTTATGAAGCAGCAACAAAAATATTTTCATGGTTGGGGGTCACCACACCATGAGGAACTAACTGTATTAAAGGGTCACAGCATTAGGAAGGTTGAGAACCACTGCTCTAAACAAAATTCCCAGTTGTAAGCATGTCTCCCTGTCTGTTCCAGGAAGGACTCTTACCATTCCAAAAGTTGTATTTTAGGATGACCTATTCTGTGTCCTGTCCTATGTTTGACACCTATATAACACCCAGTTATAAGCATGTCTCCATGCCTGTTCCAGGAAACAACTCTTACCATTGGAAGGCAAAGGATTACATCTTGAATACAAGATTTATTCTGTTCCTTATTTAGCAGAAGATACTTTAGCTTGAAATCTAAACCACTTTCTCTGAGGTGCTCATTTGCACTGGTAGCTTTCAGTTTGTTGCTTGTTGAGCTATCTTTTCTTGTGGCAGCTCTGTCGTATGAGCAAGTTTCCCCTAAAGCTTGTTAGGACTAAATAATCTTTAAAAGAGACTTGCTCCTTAATCTAGGAAACCCTAAAGGGAGACATCTCAAGTTCCAAAGTAAAAACTCCAAACTCAGGAAGTTTCTGAAACTTACACAAGGTCCCGCCTTCTCTAAGGTTATGTGAACAGTAAGGTCGTCTGAGGAAGCGCACAACAGCCGAGTTGCCAGGCTGCCTGTAAGTCATGCAGTGAAGTCTAGGCTTATTACTTTCACGAGCTATGTATGACCCATGGTAGGTAGACTCTCTTGGTGCAGCAATCTTTGCATTATTTCTGCTCTTCCAAGTAACCCCTCACCCATATTCCTGTAAGTCACCCCAACAAACTCATTGGTTCACCAAGTTGGACTTGGGTGGTCTCTCATTGGTTCCATATCTGGAGCAGACATTTGTTCATGTCTCCCCATGAATAGTGCCGTATAACAGTCCCTGCACAGAAACATCATGTTCTGCCTCTTACACAGAAAATTACCTGTAAATCCCAGGATTCCTTTGCCCTTGCAGTTCCAGTCAGAAAACCATTTTTTGTGTGAGATTTACCACAATAATGCAAAACATGGGACATGCTCTGTATGTATGTCTCAGTGATGTTATAGATACATAACATACATATATGTATATAAAGATTTTTTTGAGGTCTGCGATTAGAACTATGTTGAAAATACATGTTCAGAAAAAGTATCAATCCCATAACTTATGCCTAATGTACATGACTTCATATTATTTTGCTCACTGGCATCAGTCTACTCTCCCAGGAATTTCTTGTCCAGCAATATAATTATTATTAATAAAAGGAATATTCATTCACACAGACCTATCAACTCTTCAAAAAAAGCAACAGTTGAAAGTTTAAGACTCTCTGAAACTCTTTGCTCATGATGAAGCATGGTAGCTGCATTGGGCAGATCTCCACACACACTTTGTTTCGCACACTTGTTGCCTTTCTGCAAGGCTTGTTTCTAATGTTCTGTTGTTTGAGTTTTTGGGACAGAATCTTGTGTAACCCCAGGCTGGTCTAGAACTTATTATGTAGCCCAGGTTGGCATCACACTCTCAGCGATCAAACAGTTTAAGATGTCAACTGCTAAATTCTCTTCAGATTTACAGAATTCAGAACATCTGCTCACCTCCGTAATTCCCCATCCCTTTGTCGTTTAGTTAGGTTCACCAACTAACAAAACTTAAATTCATGTAAGGGTTAATTTGCAGAAAAGTAACATGTCTGTCAAAAAAGAACTGTGGGAGCCAATCCTAGGATGAGGTCCACTGAAATCTTCCAGGAAAGGCAGAGGATCATGCCACTGTGGAGAAAGACACCCTTAGGACACTGCCCTCCCCATGCCCCATCTTCCTTTAACTCCAGAGCTCTCTGCGGTCCTGCACTTCTCAAGATGCAGTTTTGAGGTTAAAAGCCAGCTATTCTCTTTAGAGACTAGCCTTTGAGTAATCCTGATTCTTCTTACCAATTGTTCCTACAACACTGGCCCTCAGGCTGGGAACCAAATCCACCTTATTCTAGTAACCAACTCCTAGCGTTGATGTAAAACAACCCTGAAAGAGGTTAAGTGTGATCTTTATTTAATCTTTACCAAGGCCTTAAACAACACTTCAAAATGTAAATGAAATCGTGTTCTTGCTCCTTTGAGAACTGTCGGGATGAAGCTCCCTTCTTTGTGGCAGTGAGCAGTGCACTTGGTCTGCATCAGTCTGGCAAACAAGCACTCAACAGTGTACAATGGGCCTGGAGAGCATGCATGATAAGCGAGCTGTCCTCTGTGAATCCCGCTTACTATCTTATGCCTATGTATAATTGGGTGTGCATGATTAGAATTAGATGCATTAAATGAAAGGAATGGTTATATAACTTACTGTGTCAAACAAAACAGAACTCTCTCCCCACACCCTTATTCTGTAAGTTCATAAAAGGTAGCCCTAAATAATAACCAGGGTCCTTGAGTACCCTTACTTACATGCCTTGCTATCATAGCTTTGCTTTAAATAAAGATTCCTTGCTACTTTTGCAAATTTGTGTGCTTGTTTTAACCCTTTGAGTAAGAGGTCACTAATGTGAGAACATCCAGCCTAGACTCCAAACCATTGGTTAAAAAAACAAAACAACAAAACAAATCCAAAAGAACCCCTTCTCTATTGTTTTCTTATAGAATTAGGACTATGTTTTAATATTCATACATTTTGATACAAACCACCCTGTAATGTGTAAAAATCAAGTAAGACAGTGAAACCTGTTACTATCATTGTTGTCTTCTGTGTAACAATCAACAACAAACCAGACAGAAACCAACATAGGTAGGAATCTGAACTATTCATATTGTATTATGCACAGAGAGTAGAAATACTTGCAGGCTTAGTTGTAATGAAAATGTTCACATACGATCCAAAATGCTGTAGTTGATGGTTTTGGTATTTAACTGGACAGCAGATTGTCTTGACTTACACAAATGTAAACCCGTCTCACGAAATTAAAAGACTTTAGTTAAGAGACATTTTTTTTTTTAGTAAATGGAATTTTTTCAGTGAATACGAAATATATGTCTTATCATTTTGTAAAATGGCGGCACAAGAGCTGGCATGCAGATAGAACATGTCAAAGCTGGCAAGGGCAACAGTCAACCATCGCCTTGTCTACCTGGCAGCTGTCTGTTTTGTGTTGAGCTTTCTAATGCACACAAACATTGATAGCTTGATTTGCTAAATTGGCCCTGGTTAAATTACTTAGTATTCAGCTGCCCAGGTAAACGTTATCATCTCCACAGGATAGCAACTTACACCATTAACTTTCCAACCTTTGTTCTCTATGGTATAAATGATCTGTGTTCAGAGTCCAACAGCAACAGAAATAGGATCGATCAGCAAAGACGTTTACAGATCTCACGATTATAGGACCAAGAGATCTGTGCAGCCGCTATTCTAAGCAAAGCCACACCGATGATTGGAATAAAGGCAGAAACATTAAGATTAATCTGATAACTTTATTTAATATTTACCATTCAGCAGCAATCAACATGAACATCTGAGCTAACAGAATCTCTTAAAATGTTCTGCTATATAGCTGCTTTAGAAATACACTCACATGATAAAGTCAACTACTCACTGTCAAAAAAAAAAAAAAAAAAAAAAAGGAAAAAAGAAAAAAAAAGGCTTCAAGAGCAAATAACACTGATTAATTGTGTGCCCAAGCACTAGTCAAGAAATCTACTAAATTACACAGGAAAAGGAAACCAGAGAGGCCTTGTTATCTTATGCATGTCATCTTACTTAAGGGAAAGATTTTACTTTAAAGCAAAAAAAAAAAAAAAAAAAACACCATGGAGCTTCCTACATACATGTGTATTTATATATATATATATATATATTTAGGATGTGATTACAAACACAAAGTGTTATTATCAAATGCAAATGCTAGTTCAAGAAATTTCTAACCGCAAAACCTGCAAGATACAAAGCTAAAATTCATAGGTTCCTTTCCTCAATTATGAATACTTTCACTAAACATAAATATTTTTACATATATTAATTTTCTGACATTCAAAATTGTAAAGTCAATATGGCAGAATTATTGTTAAAAGCACATATGTACAAATATTTTCCATACATAAAGTATTTGGCATAGTTATAACAAGTATACTGCATCCACAATTGTTTGCTTTTTACTTTTTTTTTTTTTTTTTTACACATAATGGTATCTCTTATTAAAATTAACCAGTTATATACAAAAATACTTGAACATTTATTATAGAAAACCTCTCTAACCAGCCTCAACAGCATATACCTGCTGAATGGTTTCATTAAGAGAATATAAAAAAGTGGTCACTGCCTTCCAGGTAAGCTAGCAACAAAACCAAACACAACTAAACTAAGATGAGCTTCCCAACGAAAGAGGGAAAATATTTGAACAGCATGGCTTAAAATACAGTTCGTATCTATTGTCAATTGAGTGTTATAAACAGTCAGTAAAAGGAAAAGACGAAGATAAAAAAATACATTACTACATACAAGGTGCTTATTCACCCTCCTACAACTGCCACATGAGCATGTCTAGTCCTATCTCCATCTAAGATGCTATGCTGCTGTATCCATGCTAGAATGGTCCACAATCCTCCCCCAGAAAAAGGACCACAGGACGAGCGGAGATGCTCAGCTCTCCTGGTAAGGGAGAGTTTGAGGAATTCTTTAATTTTATGCAGGATTCAAAGGTAATGCCCTCACCTTCTCAAAGTCCTTTTACCATTCAATCATGTTAATATATTTTCACTAAGGTTTTGTCTTCCTTCACACTATTGATTTAACACTGTCCTGTATTGATCCCCGAATCCTTGCTAATGGGACACAGTCATTTGTGCCTATTGAAACCTTGAACACCTGCTCTTCATCAGCGACACGTTTTGTATAGGAAATCATCAAGTAAGGAAGCACGAAATTCAAGTAAACACTTCTCCTGGGGTCTTTTGCTTAATCTAGCTGTTTGGAACTCCGAAAGCAACTTGCACCTTGAAAAGTAATACAGTAGATAGCATGGTGTCAGGGCACTTAAAGATTTAGCAACCGATTCACAAAGCAGAGTTAAGGATGTAGACAACTGTCAGACATCAAAGAATTATTTTGTTTAAAGAACAAAACAACTTCCGGTCCCAATCCTTGCAACCCTTAAGTATCTAGTCCAACCAATCAGCCTGCTTTAACCTTTAATTCTGAGGATGTGCGCTCAACATTCTGCTCAAGGGGAGAGCTGAAGTCTTCACCTTCTTTACTGAAGTCTTCAGAAAGGGCGGTTGTGTTACTATGTGCACAAACAGTTCAGCTTTCTCAGAGTATCAAGTATTCAGAAAACAAGGGATACAACATTATCACGCTTTCCATTGCTTGACAATATTGTATTGGTTTTAAAATTAAACTACACAAAAAAAGTGAACATAAAAAGGTACAAAAGGAGTCTTTTTCACAATTTACCACTTTCAAATGAGAAACGTTTTAATGAGACTCAGCCATACTTCATGTAACATCTGGCGTTTTAGATCAGTAACTTTTAATATTGTGCAACATTATATTAATAAGCAAATTTAACTCCATTCATTTAAAGAAAGGTCTGAGTAAGATGTTTAAAGTGCCTACACTAAATGTCTTCTCATCAGACTTATCTTTGTAAACGGCAAAGAATTCATTGCAGGTACATACAAAAGTGACTTAGAGCTGAGACACCTTGCGGGGCAGGGGCCTAGGCCTCGGGCCGGGCTCAGTCCTACGGTCCCATTCTCCAGGTGGCTGGACCGCGCAGCCAAGGGCTTGGGGGGCAGAGCAGGTGGCTCAGAGGTGACAGGGATGGAGAGGCTGTGAGGTAACGGGACAGGGCGCCGCAGAGTCCGCTCGTAGACACTGTAGGGGGGCGGGGTTTTGCTCTCCTTGCGTACAGGTTCCTCCGACCCGCTGAAGCTGGGCACGGGCACTGGCACCGGCACGGGCACCGGCATAGGCACCGACTGTTCGTTGGCTTGGTTTTCAAAGCCCGAGGTTTCCGACGTGCTACACCGACTAAGCGAGGAGATCCCACTGCTGTAGCTGCCGGACAAAACTGGGGAGTTTGAGCTCAGTCCTGGGGAGTTGTACTCCACTGGAGATGGAGTGAAGGACTGTACGGAGCCCTGCTCCCACCAGAGGTCGGGTCATGCGAGAAAAGAGACAGATGTTAGAAATGTTTCACCAAACCCGTACTTGACTGACTAGTTCTTTATGAAAACCAACTTGGAATTATAGGGAAATCGGCCAACTCCCGTAGCCTCCAGGAAGGAGGGAAAATATATCATCTACACCACCCAGCCTGTGGTAGTTTACAGTAGTCCAAGCTAAGACAAACATTAGATTTAAATTTAAGCATTGTCATCTGCAAGACTCAAAATACAACCCAAGATGCTTGTCTGCCAGACCCCATCCCATTTACCTAGTTCGCCTCACCACCTGCTAGATAAAAAGATCTCAAGAGTAACTGGCAAGAGGATTTGGAGGCTACCATCAGACCTGTCTTAACTAGGATAAAGAGCTTGGCCATGGGTCATGATTGAGAGGCTTGAGGAAGCCAGTGGGACACATTTCCCACTGGAGGAGACTCCTCACACCTGAGTCTTCTGGAAGCCCCTAGACACTAGAGCAAAAGCTGCAAAGTGACAGCATTTGGATTTTTGGCTGAGATGTGAGCTGTTTCACCTGCTGCATTTTTAAAAGCCCAATTCAGCTGCTAATTTTTGAAAATAGGAAAATTTCCACATAGAGCCCAGGTTTACGACATTTCATAAGGAACTAGACACTGCAGCAAGAGCCCACATGTTCTTATGGAGATGATCTGAAACAAAAGCAGGGGTTGTCTCCTAAAGCTGGGGTACGGAAACTTGAGCATACTGTAGGCTCCCTCCTCCATGTGGTGCTTTCTTCACCAAGTAACAGCCCTGCCAGCATCTGATCCTTACTGCTTCCTAGCCCATGTCTTAAGGAGAAGCTATGAGTAGGTTCTACTGGGAAATGCTGTCTATGGACATACTCTTTGGGTACATTCAAGCCCTATTAGAACGTTAAAATATATACATATATTTAAAAAAGAACCTCAAATCTGTTTAGCCTTTCTAAACTTACATGATAACAGACCTTTCCCCTTTCACATATCACCTAATGTCTTTAATGTTCTACTAGTGTGCTATTCTACTAGTATGCTATTCTACTAGTATGCTATTCTACTAGTGTGCTATTCTACTAGTGTGCTATCTTACTAGTGTGCTATTCTGCTAGTGTGCTACTCTACTAGTGTGCTACTCTACTAGTGTGCTATTCTACTAGTGTGCTACTCTACTAGTGTGCTATTCTACTAGTGTGCTACTCTACTAGTGTGCTATTCTACTAGTGTGCTACTCTACTAGTGTGCTATTCTACTATGTGCTACTCTATGCTATCTACTAGTGTGCTATTCTACTAGTGTGCTATTCTACTAGTGTGCTATTCTACTAGTGTGCTATTCTACTAGTATGGTATTCTAGGCTAACTTTACCTTGATGCCTGCCTTGCCGTGGTGTGTGTGTGTGTGCGTGCATGCACACCTTGTTTCTCCCTGGCTTGCAGCTCGCTGGCCGCTGAGCACTGAGGAACCTCCGTTCTCTATTCCCAGTACTGGGATGGGTAGTACACACCACCACATCTCGATGGGTAATGCACCTGCTTTTTCTCATGGGTTCAGGGTGGCTGGACTTAGGTCCTGTGCTTTCAAGGCAAGCACTTTACTGAGTTACCCCTCCAGCCCCTCACCTCTCATTTAAAAAGATGCAATGCTGGTAGGCACAAATCCTTTCATTTAACAGGAGTATGCAATTAAGCATGGTGAATTATGAGATCCAGATTCTCTGACATCTTTTTCAGAAAAGAGATCTCAAACTCAATATAAGACATGTAAATTCAGTCTTCTGTAAAGAGTCAATTCTAATGCGTTGGGTGTTTAGGCACACCCCAAATTCTATCAGATAAGATACCGAAGTGCATTCTAATTATAGGGAAGCTCGAAACTTGGGAGTAGTGTGCCCTCTAAAGTAACCTGGGAGTTATAGCACAAGATGTGATTTCTCATGATTTCTCCCTCTCCGGCTCCTCCCCCCGCCCCCATCTCTGTCCTTCAAGCCCTATTTATAAAGATATGTTATATCACAAAACTGCCTCTGGGCCAGTATGAATGCATGTAGGTCCCTTTTAGGACAGTACAGACCTGCTTGCTAACTAGAGCTATTTAATAGGTACTTGAGCATTTTCCAGTAAGGCTGCCTTTATTCTTTAAGAGTTTAATCTCTCCAACGCTTACTGTCTTATTTCTACTCTGCATAATGGAGCTGAAAAACACAGGCGATAATTCCATCACAATGTGTGGGAGTTGAGTACTTCTGAGGGTTTATAGATACAAAGATGTGGAAGCGCCATGCTGCCTGGCTTCCTCACATCAGGATAATGACAAGCAGTGGCTTCCAGAACAAACAATGTCACATGGACTTCACAATAACAGCCGCACTGTGGAGTGACAGCAAAAGTAGAAAATCATTTGCACTTCTGGCAAAATTTTACATCAGGAATTCTGGCAATGAATACCCAGCCACACCTTTTTTTAAAGTTTTTTCCCCCACTTTTGGGTGTTTCTCTGTTTCCATCAGTGACGATCATGGGCAGCACAGATACAGTGGGTCATAACCTGTCCTGAAGTGTTTGTAGAGACTAATTTGCATCTCAGCTAGCACTGTCTTATCTACACAAAGGACACAGGGTTTGGAAACCTAAGTCAACCTGGTACAAAACCATCCTTGCAACACTCATTCCAAACTCCTGTTTGCTCCTGGGGCTGTGCTGCTCAACACAATGTGCTGAGCAGTGTGCTGAAAAGCCTCGTGGCCAGTCCGACTGAATGTGGATAAAGGCTAAATATTATTCTTGATCTTCATGAGGGATTTGTATGTTTAGAGATGTTAAATAGCCTGTATTTACATGACAAACATATGACCTTTAAGGTGGCTAGCTTGTTCTCCATGTTTTGTTTTTTTTTTTTTCCATTTTTGCCATGATGTCCTCTATAATTCAGTATGTGTTTGTAATGTGGGGTATCTTTAATACAAAGTATTGAGAAAGTTGAGTTTGGCTTTGCAAAATGGATGAGGTTGATGATAAAGCCCAAAACCTTCCAGAATAGCATTTAGTAGACCTTGATTGATTAGTCAGTCAGTCAGTCTGTCTGTCTGTCTCTCTCTCTTTCTCTCTCTTACTGGTGTTTTTCAATTTAAGTGTACACATGAGTGTTTAATGTACTTTAAATGTGTTGACTATAGTTTGTTATGTTCTCATTGCCATTATTTGGAGAATTAAGCTGCTCCCCCTACTAATAATAATAAACAACAAAACAAACAATTGAAAACAAAACTTAACAACCCACAACAAGGTCTGTGTTCTTGGGTAAAGCTCTCCAAGGGGAAAAGTGAGGCTGTTTTCTTGCCCCAATCCTCCCTTCTTGATACGTTCTTTGTCTTGTCTGTGGGATGAAAGCACCTTTTGATGTACTTAGGATGAAGTTTCAAGAAAAAGGAACCAGGGCCAATCTTTGGACCCAGTTTAATGGCAGGCCTGTACCTTCAATGGAGACCGTCCAGCAGGCGAGGGGGACACTGGTGTCGTGTGTCTTGCTGGCGAAGCTGTAGATGGAGAAGGAACATTTTAATTAAGAAAAGCCAGAGAGCTGCACATTCCCTCTATGTGCACAAACCCAGGAAGGTGTGTTAGTGTTTCAGGAATCCTCAGCAGGGAAGAGGAAAATGGAAAATTACACAATGGCTCTCTAGAATAGATTCCTCATAGGGGATGGTGCCACCAAGACGTGGGCCAATTAATGGAATGTTACTGGCGCCCACATGATGCTTTGACTAGAAGGGTATAGCCCCAAACTGCTCCGATGGCCTTTATTCCTTTCCTTTCCTTCCTTTTTTCTGCTGACAAGCCTTCATGTAGTCAAAGCTGGTCTTGAGCTCTGTATGTATCTGTGGATAACAATGAACTCCTCAGTCTCCCGACTACCTCCTGAGTGCTTAGGCAGTTTCTGTGCCGCCATGCTTGACTCTCACATCCTTTCCAAACCCCCCAAGTCCAGATGCCTTTCACCACTCAACTGCTTCATCTCCTAAAATGCTCCTGGTGTAAAGTGCCAGGAGTCCTTGGGAGATGCCTTCTGTCTTGGCCTGACAGGGATGGGAAGACCAAGGCCCTGTAGGCAGCCTAGAACAGGCCCATAGAGATGTCCAGTAAACCTTGCCTTTCACTCCACCTCCCAACATTCCCAGTGCAGACAGAAAGCTTGTCCATGATAATACAAAGGGGGCTCAGCTTCCCATTTCTTCTCTAACGCCTGTCCATTGGCCTTCCCTCAGTCCCCTGGGTGGGGACTTTGAGATATTACCATCATGGCAAGAGTGATTTCTGCTTCTCTGGGGTTTTCAGGTCTGATACCAGGGACCCAGCACGTGTGGCATGTGCTCTTTGTGTGTTTATGGATCAGATCTTGTTTCTAGACTGTAACTGCATAGCATAAAAACAGCTTGTGACCCGGTTGATAGGGTGAGGGCAAGCCTTCCTTCCCATTTCCGCAGAGAGTGATTTTGGCGAATGTGAGCTATGCTCCTCTGTGATTACCTGCCACTCTTCCAGCCATCACACTGAGGTTTAGAACTCATAAAAACCTACAGAAAGGCTGAAAGGGAGAAAGACAGACAGTTGCATAGCCCCACAACACTGACCACAGATGATGACATCAGGACAGACCATGAAAGCAATCAGTACAGAAGTGACAGCAGTCCTACCAATCTACTTGGGTGGAGAAGGGTCATTCGGTTGTACTGAGCCCTAAGGGACCACAGAGGGTGGTCCATTGTCACACTGCGGGGTTGGGCGGTCTCATCTACACAAGCCAGCTCCTACTTCTGTTCCCACACGTAGTGAATGCTGACTAGGAAGAAAATCACATATGTCCAGAGAAATCAGTTCCAGTGGGGGGTGCTACATCTGCCACTACTGTTGCAGAGGTCAGGGCCTCCTCTTGTACTTGACTCAGTCTCAGACATAGGCCTGGTACCTAGTGCTCATTCTCAGAGCTATTTTTTTTGGAAACGTACTTTCTACAAGCCTAAAACAGGCCCACCAGCATCCTTTTTGTCTCAGGCACCCAGCTAATACTGATAACATTTATTCCTTAGTGAGAACTATCAATCTTATTTTCCCTTAAAAAACCTTTGAAGTTCCCATATTCAGGGGTACAACCAAGCCATTAAACTGGACTGTCTGAATGTATGTGTATCACCAATGAAATACAAATGATCTGGCTGATGAGCCCTCATTTCCACAATCAGATTGGTATACCAGTGCAGATGATCAGTAGAATCAAATGTATCCCTCATTCTGTCTAAACATCTCATGATCTCATGTACCCCGAAGAAACTATTCAAAGATGAGAAGCTACAGTGTAGCAAGTGAAACCGGAATGTTCAGTCTAGGGAAATCTGCTGAGGAAATAGCAGCACATTTTCTTCAGTTCTTAGACCAGTTATACCTGGAAAGAGCCAGCAGACACAGGAAAGCGCTGACAAGATTTGGTTACTGGAAAAGGTAGTCAGTTAAAGCAGGAGGCTTCTCTTAAAACTGCTCCACACTCAAGTCACCAAGCTAATGGTATGTTCAGAGGGAAAGCTGGCCTCTTCCCGACAGAAACTCATGAAAGGGTTAGCTCTGCTTCTGTCTGTGTTTCCCTCGGGACCCAGGGCCAGGCTGGAAGTTTCCCAACCATTTTCAGCACTCAGATGTTAGTGAGCAGAAGAATTCCACCAATGCCTTGGTAAAATGCAGGCTCCAGCCTCCTTTCAGGAACATAATCTACCAGCTCAGAAGACCTGAGGCTGTGTGTACGTCAGGATGTGCTTCATGAGCCACAGTTACAAGAGATGCAGGTCCATGCTTCAGCCCTTTGAGCGATACCACTGCTGGGAAACAGCTCTGAGAGCGGCAGATCACTCAGGGTTTCAGAGGCACCTCAAAGCCACTGAGAGTTGGCTCTTATCTGAGTCAGCTGAAACACTGATGTCATCGTGGGAGATTATAGAAAGCGGATGAATTAGCAGAGATTAGTGCACATGAAGGGCAGAGGCCAGAGTGAGTGGCCCACCAAGCAAGAAGGGTTGAACACGGAGCCAGGAAGATGGCATGCTCAAAGTCTTCCGAGGGACTTATTAGGAATGGACTGTTGTCTGACTGTATGGCAGAAGTGCAGGAAACAAGGAGCGAACTAGAGGTGAATTATGTTGCTAGCAAGATTTTACCTTGGAAACCAGATGCCTACCTTTCTCTGAGAAATTCAAGACAAACTGAAATATTCAATATACTTATTTTATGAACGTGATTATTCAAATGCTTCAAATACCCACCAGTCTGTGTGGGCCTTGGAGGGACAGGGGAGAGATAAGTTTCCCACTGTCCGACATGTTCTTGGCTTCTTTCCCACTGTCCAGGCTCCAACTGCTAGGGTGGGATTCACAGCTGGAAGGGAATAACACAGCTAAAAACACAAGATCCAGCTTTGCCTTTCAAATGCTTGAGATCTTAGGAGAATGTCAGAATTATCCAGAATTGGAAAAAAAAAAAGTCAACTGGTCTTCAAAAAGACCACAAAACCTTAAGCCGTAAACAAGCAGGAAACTTCCCCAATACTAAACCTCTTTCTAAGTGGTTACCTAACAGAGCTGACATTTAATTGAGTAACAGCGGGTCTCTTTATTTCCCTCAAGCTGTCAAACGGGACTACAAATCTCTATGCCAGGGAGTAGCAACCTGCTGAGAATTCCAAATGTGTTTAGATGCTGAGAAATATACGGAAAATATAGTCATCAGCCTATTTGTAGAAATGTCTGAACAAATGGCCATCTAAAGGAGGTGGAGAGGCAAACGTCACCCTCATTTCAACCGTGTGACAGAAGTTCCAAGGACAGGGCTGAGGGTGCCACACAATTACACAGACCAGTCCTGTCAGAAAAGGACATGTCCCAAATGGAAGGATTACACTAAATAAGTCCTGAGAGAACAACCTGACTGCTGATAGCATCATTGTTATTTTGCAATCCATCTGCTCCATGTATCAAGATGTAGGAATATGGACAGCTCTGCTAGGAAGCAGGGCAGGACACACAAGGTTATGAAACACTCTACAGTGAAGTTTCTAATAGTAAACCCAGCGTTCCCGCTTGCTTCCCGTGCAGATACTGCCATCTGATGGACGTAGTGAGAATTGCCACGTTTTTATTCCTCCAAATTACTGCTTTGATTTAATGGGGTAGAATTATTTTAAACATTTTTTTTTTCTCTATTTCTTTTATATTTGCTGTGTGGTTTTCCTTAATAAAGTTGGTAAAAATAACAGCACATCCCTAGTTTCTCCTGGTAAAGATCAATGCTTGACTTATAACATTAAAGCTAATTCTGTGCTTTAAAATAATTTTGGCTAGGTCCTCGCTAATTTTCATCTCCCTTTGGGAAGTTTTAATGTTAATGTATCAGTGTACCAAAATGGTAATACAGCCTAGTTCTTAATGGGGGCAATTAAAGTGCACTTTACTGGGACATTTCATTAGTGAGTCTTGATTCATTAGCCTGCCTGACTGCTATTTTTGAGGTCTGACCCTGAGAGGCAACCGGGTGACTTTGCAAGTCCCAGCACCCACAGTGGAGGAAGTGACATTTAATCTGCTCTTGCTGGTCTGTGTGTTGCTAATTGGCTTCTTACCACTATGCATGCGTTTGGTGTGTGCATCTTATTTGTGTGTGCATGACCTTGAGGCTGGCCCCACTCCATTATGCCATGGCTCTCAATGCTTACATGGTATTTAATTGTACAGGAGCCTATCTGAGTCACCACAGACAACAGATGAACTGGCTGAATATGAGCTTTGTGAAGGAGACAATGCATGGGGTCTGTGGAATCAATCTGAGGAGTAGCAACTTTCATTGTGTGAACTAGTGGCTTAATTGGCAACTTTGCTTCAGGAAGAGCAGGCTTTGCCTGGGCTCCCTGAACAACAGAAGGTCATTACACAAAGGAGATCCTAATTTGCTCAGATCTTAATAGTTTATGGATCATGATAAACTATCTCTCACTAATTGCCTAAAGACCACACTCACCCTGATCATTAGCAGTCTAGAGCCCTACCTGCCACATGGCACACAGAAGACTCGAGGGAATGAGGACACGACAAACCCTGACACATTCTGGGACCTACCAGGGTTGGATGATTGGTACCCACCTTTCTCAGGTGCAGAAAGGTTGGGGTCACTTCGAGGCAAGGCCCCATCTCCAATATGATTAAACAGCATCCTCTGGAAAGGAGAAAGGTCCATTTTTATGATATAATATGCTGAGATATGATGCCTTTTAGAAAATGAGATGGTTATCTCCTTATGAAAGTCTTTGCTCAAAACATTTTCTATATGGTATAATGAGCCTAGGGACAAATAATTAAACTATATTTAAGGAGAAAAGGGGAAGAGAGTCTTAAGTTTTCTGAAAGAAACATAATAAGAAATGGTGTTTTACATTAAATATAAACGGTAAATAATTACTCATAATGAACAGAGGGAAAATTAATAGTATTAACTAGGTATGGTGTTCTTTACAAATGTATACTGCTAGGCTGGCAGTATGACATATAAATAAGTATGAGAGGAGAAATATTAATTAAAAAACCTACTACATACACAAACTCTATCATAGTTTAAATCCTATAATAGGCAAAAATGAGCTAATAAATATTCTATAATTTTAACCTACAAAAATACCAATTTTACATGGCTCTACCTAACTCATGAAAAGAAAAAATGGAAGCCTACAGCATTATACATTATCGTAATTTTGATAACTTATATACTGCTTCAAATTTTACCCAAGGCAGGTAACTTGGGATCAATCAAGGAAGCCTTTCACAGTTTCCCATGCTGGCATATGATCTCTTAGAGCAGATGAAACAAACTGAAATCCCCTTGCAATGCCAGTGACAACGGGAAATAAAATTGGTTAGCTGGGTCAGCCAAACGCACTCAGAAATCATTCCTGCAAGACATCAGTGCTGCGCAGAGGAGGTATCCTGGGCCCTTCGGGAAGATCACACAATCAGCAAAGATAAACCAATCAAGCCAAATCCCACTCGCTCTCATCCAATTCCAGATGCAGCTACAGACTTCTGCCAGGATGGTGTAGAAAAACAGAGAAATTAGCTGGAGCAGAAACAAGTAGTTTTCTCTGCTCTTAAAATTAGTCCCAAATAAACTGTGAAAAACTCAGGGATACAACATGAATCTTCAACTTCGTACCCGCCCTCCAATGCACATACGTTATCCCTGGACTGAGCCTGTGGCCCTGAGCTCACCCAGGTTTTTTTAAAATGAGGTTTGAGTGACAGGCAGATCCACATTCCCTAGCTCCTGTGACATGTCCAGGACACAGCCCCTTTCCTGATAATTCATGGGAAGATGGGTGACAAAGGCAAACAGATTGCTCCTACATTCTTGTGGAAAGGAATCAGCTGTAGCTATCCTCATAGCTATGGGCAAACAGGAAGTTCTGGGCAGAAGCAGAGTCTTCTGTTACATTAAGATGTTCCTCCCTCCCCAGACTTCTGCTCCATACACATGCAAACACACACACAGATGGTTCATCCGCTGGCTTGCCCGTGGGATGTCGTAGCAGCAATGAAGCAGGTTGAGATCAAGGACCAGGCAGCCCCTGTCAGTTTCACTGTCAGGGCTGTGCCCCAGATATCCCTCTAGAACAGTGGTTCTTAACCTGTGGGCCCTGGCCCTATTGAGGGTCCCATCAGATATCCTGCTCAACCTGTGGGTACCATCAGGAATCATGCATATCAGATATTTACATGATGGTTCATAACAGTGGGAAAATTGCAGTTAGAAAATGGCAACACAATAATTGTATGGTCAGGGGTCACCGCAGCATGAGGAACTGTATTCCAGGGTCACAGTGTTAGGAAGGTTGAGGACCACTGCTCTAGCGGGACGAGTCAGATGGCACTCCAAACAATGGGCAGAGACGAGGTGGACTGACTGAGCCTTCTTCCAACTGGCCTTGTCACTGGTTGCTTTTGGCAGGTACCGTGTGACTCTGAAGAGAATCCCACACAATCCCACACTCTCTCATTCTCTAGCTGCTGATTCCCCCACAGGAGTACCTGCGAAGGCTCCACAGGTGTTGGGTAAATGGCACTGCACGGTCTATCTCTTGGGGACAGGCAAGAGTTTTCTCTGGAATGTTTGTGTTTGTCAGACAACAAAGGTGAAGCTGGGAAGAGAAACAGAAATTATCAGTGAGTTAGCCAGTAGGGCCTTTTAGAGAAAACCAGAGTATTGTGGCAGTTGCCTACAATATGGGCTACTGAAGCCACATTTCTTAGGTTCTGGAAGATTCTCAGGGCACCAGTGAGGATATCCCCAATTTGGCACTAACCTCTGGCACTCGATGGAGCAGAACTTGTCACATTAGGTGAAGCAGAGTGGGTGGAACTCAGGCTTGAGGTAGATGGGCTAGGCTGGGAACAGAGGGAGCTACTGTCATTCATGGTTAGAAGCTTCAGTTCATGACATTTCAAACAAGACACTAACATTTATTTTGTTTTCAAATTAGCAAAAAGAAAAACAAAAACCCCAAAGGCCATTTAGAAACAGAGCAGAGTCTTATGGATTAAGACCAACAGTGAAGCTTGCCTGGATTAATCTCAGGCCTGAGATTTCCACTACTGCTGAAGGAAGGAACGCATAAGTATTAGTTTCAGCTCTAGTCCCTCAGCCCATCAGTAGCCCTCCCTCCCTGTAGTATAAAGAGAAATATTTCTAGTCTTGGGGATATACATAGGGAAGTGTTTCTAATTTTCATTTATTGATTGATTGTGCAAGCATGCTCCTCTCCTGCGTGAGCACGTATGTGCCACGGCATGTGTGCGTGGCATGCATGTGGAGGTCAGAGGACAGCCTGCAGAGAACTTGAGTGAGTTCTCTCCTTTGCTGAGTGTGTCATCATGCTTGGTGGTAAGTGCTTTACTCACTAAGACACCTAGCTGGCCCAGGTGAGGGTTTCTAAAAGGCATACAATCTGCCTTCTCCTTAGCTTCAAAACTCTGAGCAAACATACACTGGGAGTCACACGGTGGCTGTTTCCAAAGACAGTGCTAGGAAACTCAGGTTTATTTTACTATGATAAAATAAAATGCTTCAAGACTCGCATGAGCTCGAAAATACCTACAAAACTATACATTTACTTATTACAGAAAATTTTCTTATATAACTATGCAAATATTATACTGGGGCCTCATGCCACAGGGGAACTCATAAAGAGTTACTAGAGAACAGTAGGAGGTAGCTAGTGTATGTCAACATGCTCCAAGAATCCAGGGGCCAGGAAGCAAAGAACTACCAAGGTCAATCTGAAAGCTAAGCTGAGGCAGCTTGCCTGGGCTTTTTTTTTTTTTTACTGATTGTTTATGTTTTCTTAAAGTGATGCGCATTTTGGAGAGAAACATCTTTGTGGATTCCAAAGGCCAACAAAGCAATACTGAGAGTTTTTTAAAAGGTTGGTCCTTAGGTCAAGTTCTTGCTTGAAGATCTGTTCATGAGCCCAGCAGAATGGACAGACACTCTCACGATGCAGACAGAAACGGAAATAAATGTAAGCAGACAAAACGCCAATGAAGTACCTGCATGTTAAAGACTTCATCAGAGCTTTCTGATTGCCCCGTAATATTGCTTACTTCAGCAGAGGCCTGTGAGGACAGCGAGGACGAGGAATACCGGTTGACAGCTGGGTAACTTAATGGGCTGTTTCAGGGGAGAAAAAAAACAACAACAACAAAAAACCCAAATGGTTGTTAACTCAGTCTTGGAACTGTATTTTGTCACATGCTGGCATGGTATAAAACCAAGGGAAAAAACGACACATCCCATTTTGTTTTCTCCTGTTTGCCTCAATATCATCGAATGTTTGAGTTTATTTATTTCTCATGCTGTCACTGTTTTACCAGGGGCAGATGTGTGCAGCTGCCTCATGGCTTAATTATTTCATTAAGAAATAGAGAATTTGACAAATTGTACCATAAAGAATGAGAGAACCATTCCAGATTATCTTGCGGGGGCTGGCAAATTGTAAGGTAATTCAGAATATGACTTACCTGCGTCTAGGATTACCCTGGTACCATCTGGACTCATGGAGGCAGGGGCTGAGTTTCTACACACACGAGGGCTTCCATTAGGAAAATGAACAGGGCTGGCCTGAATACAAGCAGGGAACTCCTAAAGAGGAGGTAAAGAACATGTTTGATTAAAGCAACCTACTAAATAGACACCCTCAACATCATGAATCTACCTAGGGACCAATTATAAATGCCAGTATTAATTGAGCCTTCTGACATGGACATTTGTTTTCATAAAGGGTGGAAAACAGACAACTGTAATATTAGAACCTCCCTGGCAAATGCTGCAGTGTGGCAGAATAACCAAAAGATGTCACTATAGGATACTTCATCCACAGACTCGCAAACGGCAATGGCCTTGGTTAGATCGCCCGACCATGGCTGTTCAGCACACACCTGTATCCCGAAGCTCGATTTCATCACAAAGAACTGGTCCACCAGTTTTTTGTGAAGGGGTCTCATATCTTGAGGTACAAACTTCTCATGCACGGCTAGCCCAAATTCCAGAATCTGTGCCTGGATAACAACAGAAGGAAAAGCCCGCATTAGTGACTACTTCTCATGGATGTGGACCATACATCTTCTCTGACCTGCTACATCAATGAATGGGAGCAACAGTTGCTTTACAGGGAGGTCACAGGATCAAACAAATCCTACATGGGGACTTGAACTTGGGTCTGTCTGTCATTAGTGACTCTGGGTCCCTGGCCCCCTCATCCACTTCCTAGGGTAGACAAGGAATGGGGCAAAAGCTGTTTCCTGTTTGGATGGTCAAACAAATCTTTCTCAGAATGACACCCTCTCTCCTGCAACAGCCTCCCAATCCAGAGCAATCCGAAACATTTTCTAGGGGAGAAAGAAAAAAAAAAAAAAGAATAAGCAGGAACTCTGTAGCAGTTGCTATGCTTTTGGTTTTTCTTTAAAAATATTATTTTTAAAAATATTTTTATTTAATAATATTATTCTTAAACAAGACTACTTATTATAATTCTCAAGGGATCTTGTCTCAAAGAAAAAGAAATGAAGATAAACATTAAACTTTCCTTTGTTCAACTATCAATAGGGTGTGATTTCTTGGGGCTGTATGACAGCTATTTTCTGCATCTCAGTAAACTGAGATGGGACTGCAGCATCTTCTCCTCTCGATGCCTACCCCTACCTGCACCTTTCCAAACAAAAAAGCCCCCTGAAATGAACATGAAGGAAACAGTGGAGTGTATCTGACACACAAAGGGAGAGACAGCCTGGGAGATGAAGAGATGGGGCGGGGGGACCCAAGAGTTATGACTAACTCAACTGCTGGCCTTCTTCATTTTAAATAGCTGTCTGGTCACCTTTTGTTTGCTCAGGATAATTTAACTTGGGTCATCAGGGAATAGACTCTAGCATGGGGATTAGGAAGCTCATTGTCGGAATCTTGGCCTGTGAGTCAGGAGAAGCAGTGCTCTACAGAGAAAGATGTGATACATAGCAAGCTGGCCAACACTATCAAGCCCACCACCTGGTTGGAATCTTATGGGGCTTTTCTGTGTTGGACCCAAATGGCAATGCTTTATACTTTACCCCAGTCTTAGAAGTGGGCCACTGAAAAGACAATGACCATGGGCCAAGTGGCTCTCCGTAATTGAGGCAACTCCTATAGTATCAGGCAGCTGGACATATCTATTGAAGATCTCTATATCAACCAGACAGAAGTCCAGGAAGGATGGTGGCCTTTCTAGTCTAACTCCTCATGGTCCTGCAGAAATGGTGTGTCATGCCCACGATTACATGACAGGCATTTGTTTCTCAACTGTTCTATAGTAGAACCCTCACATTTCCTAGCCACAGACAGCTCTTTCCATAGGGTCCCATGAACAATACCAGGCATAACATAGTGAAGTCTTTCTAATTTTATTTTCTTGAAAAGTATCTTAACTCTGAGCTGCTGTTTTAATTCTGGGGAAGGAACTTACTTGGGCCATCGCCCCAAAAACATACTTGGAAGGAGACCGCTTGTGTGAGATGATGCTCTAATTGATGCTCAAAGAGTCGTTACGAAATCAACCAAGGTTAAGGTCTTTATGCAATCCTGCATAATAACACTGGGAACTTACCTTTTCTTGTAGGTCAAGGTTCTCCCCCACCCACAATAGTCTACTTGCCCTTATTATATATAGCCCTGCCTCTCACCCTGTGTCATTATTTTGTGGATAATATCTATAGAGCATAAATAGACTAAAACTCATCACAACCCCATTACCTTCCAGTCTAAAACACCATGATTTTGATTAATTTCATATTATCAAGTAGGAAAAGATGCTTCTGCCCAGTCTGTCATACATACTTTGCTTTTCACGGGAACAGAATTATTTCCCGTTTGACCCAGATTGCCAACTGTTTCTTCTATATCAGAGGTTTGCAAACCCTTTTTAGGCAACCATCAACAGGGGCATAGCCAACTACAGAACACTTAGGACTCTTGTTCTCAGTTCTTGATGGCACCACATAAAAATAAACTGCCTCTTTAAAAGAGAAAATGAGGAGTGTACTTAGTTTGTCCATATAATACATCCTTTAGGCTTTTCTGAAAACATAATTCTGCCACAGAGCAAATTCTACTGATTGTTTGCTCTTTCCTAGGGCACTTATGTAACAATCATATTCATTCATGTTTTTATTCAGGATCTCGAGGTGGCCTGAATTTATTTGAGCATAAAATTTTAAGTGTCAGGCTAGCAACAGGTCTACAGAGCAAGTCTTAGGGAGGGACATTCAAAGAAACTATGTGAAATGTTACTTATAGGGAACGACTTGTTAAGTTGCTCTTGGGTCCAAGTGGGAAGAAATTAGCCAGTTGGGTTATATTCTAGGTGAATCTGTCGGCTTGACTGCCACTTCAGTTAGGCTGTCCATGCAAATGCCTGTAGGTGAGTATCTGGCAAGGATGCACAGAGTTAGGCAAGATAGAATGGTTGTTTCAGCAGTCCTACCTGCTCCAGCATCAGCTCTCGTAATCGTGCAATCTTCTCCCCATCTTCAGGATGACTTAAAATATAGTCTTTGACAAAGAATGCCTAGGAAAGGAAGGGACAGTCAGACTATGCTGGGAGAGTTACCATGGAAGTGAAAGGCACACTTATTATTATTTTTCTAAGGCTTGGTATATGTAGAGTAACTGCATGATTATGAAACATGTTTAGGGACAGATGGAATGATTGCTAACTGTGGGGAGCTGGTCACAGGCAACATTCAGAAAGTCAAAGCATCTCTCGTAAAATAAAGAGCAGATCCAAGTCAATAAACTATAGGCATTATATTCTAAAATAAATTGTCTTAAGATTCAATGGGGCTAAGATAGTCTTCCGGCTTATTATAAAAAAATAGATGAAAAGTCCACTTAAAAGATCACCAGTCAACCAACAAACACATGACCACAAACTTCTTTGATCAGGCAAATCACCTTAGGTAGACATTTGTTAAAAAGTCCTGATCTTCTGACTCCTACACAAACACACTCAAAGTATCTCATCACGAAGATGAAATCCACAGGCTGCACACATGGCTGGCTACACATTTGTCCTCTGTTATAACAGACTGCATTTGGGTGGACTGCAGCCATCTGTCACTGACAATGGGCCCACGTTTGCACAAAAAGATTCATAAAACCCAAAAGGCATCTCCACTGACGAGTTCCTGTCCAGCAATCCTCAGTCCTCACCTCTTGATACCTGGAAACCCCACCATTCACTGCGGCATCTATGACTCCATTGAGGCACATGGTCAAGGGGTTGATATTCTGCATCTGCCTCGTCTGACACTGGCTGATCAGGGTCTTCAGCTGCTGGTTCTTATTTTCCAACACTTCGATGGCATTTTCCAGAGGACTCATTTCTACCTGAAAAGCAAATAAGTATAAATATCTACTGACTTTCACGTCACTCAAAACCAAAGATGGGGGGGGGGAGGAGAGGGAGGGAAAGGGAGAGGGAGGGAGGAAGAAGGAAGAGGAAAGAGAAGAGGAGGAAGAGGAAGGAACAAGACAGACAAAGCAGATTATCCACCGTATGAATCATCTATGGTTCTCAGTGCCTCCCATCAGTATCTCTTCTGGGAGCCATCCCGTAGCACAGGAAAGGATGTGAAAGTCAAGTTACCCACTCATCAGCAAGACGTGAAAACAGCAGATAACTATATCCATTGGTGGGAGTGTGGTTTGGGTAACAAGGAACTGTCCATTCTATAACAGCATGGCAATAAGCACCCACCGTTTATGCTCTTTTGGGTGGACCCCAAATAATGACCGTGTCACTCCTCTAGCCACTTATTTGATACAAAGCAGCATGGGAAATATAGAGATACATTAGCAGATCTTCTGGTGTCAAAGAGCTTTCAGCCTCATTGGAGAGAGGGGACATATGCCCATACAGACCCCATATGCATTTATAACAGCACCATATGGTGGCACAGGATGGCGCACAGTTGGGTGTTACAGAAAACAAGATAATCACATACATTCCAGGATCTATTTCTTGGTGCAGAGCCAAATAGAATCATAATGACTTACTGGGTTGGTACAGGAGACCTAATTGTGTTTGTGATCAAAGTGTTTTTTCCAATATTTCCATTGTGCTGTTAATGGCACTGACATTCTCTCTGAAGAGAAGGTCTGCCAAGCTCTTAGTGATGAAGCGACTGGGCTGACAGGAAGCACACTTAGGCACTTGTTCTTTCAGTTAGAGAAACAAATTAGAATAAAAGGCCACTCAGGGCAACCTAAAGAAACACTGAAAAATCACAGAGTGACTCAAGTGGATGAAAATTAAGAATAAATATTAATCAAGGATAATATAAAGGGAAGGGAAGCCGGAACCCATGACAGAATAATTTCAATATGTGTAATCAGTGAAGAACCCCTTCACAGAATGTACAAGACTTTCAAACTAGTAAAAAAAGAAAAAAAAAAAAAAAACAGCAAACAACATAGGAAAAAACTAGGCAAAAGACTGAAACAGCAATTTTAGAGAGAAGTAAATTTAAATAACCAGTAAATTATAAAATGCCCCCTACAGGGGCATTTTATACACATACACATAAATATGGTGATAGACAGCAAATGAGAGTGTAAACTGTGAGCGCCAGAGCCCCCTTTCTGCTGCTGGAAGTGCAAACTGCCTCATTAACTTTAGAAAACAGTTACAGTATCCATCACCTATCTGCGTATGTAAATTATACATAATATTATCTAGAGCTTTATCTATCTCATGGTCCAAATATCCTATTTGTAGATGTACATCTGAAGAGAATGGAGCTGGACATATATGCACATGTGCAGCTGGAACCATGAACAAAAATGTTTGTAACTTTTCCCCTAATCAGGAATAATATATAGTAATGGGAAGCTTTCCTGTCATAGTAAATTGGAAAAAAGTACCACACATAACACTGAGTGAATGAAGCAAATCTTAACAGAGTGCACACAGTTAAGCAAAACTAAGTGGACTGTTTAGATAAGCATAAACAGGGGAAAGCTAAGCTAGGAAATGCATGCCACAAACATCAGGATACCTTGAGAGTAAAGGCTGGGAACTGTCACTGCAATTTGGAAGGGTACATAAGAAGCCTTAATGATGCTCTAGTGGTGTTGGATATTTTAAACAAGTTGTGATATTAAACCTTTGTTTGCATGTGCAAAAGCCAAAGCATAAAGGAAAGTCTGAGTCTAAACCACTGTACGTTAGCTATTGTCTTCAGAACATAGGACAGAATGCTGGCTCCAGACAGTGGCTCTCCACCTTCCTAATGCTGTGACCTTTGAATGCAGCTCCTCCTGATGAGGTGACCGCCAACCATGATGCGGTGACCTTCATTGCTACTTCATAACTGTAATTTTGCTACTGTTATGAAACATAATTAAATTATGTGTTTTCTGATGGTCTTAGTCAACTCCCAAAGGGGTCATAACTCAAAAGTTGAGAATTGCTCCTTAGGGGCAGTGGATGGGGAAGAACTGCGTTAGAAAGGACACAGACAGAAGGAAAGACCTGAAGAGAATCAATTGCTCAACAGCGGCAAACAATCAGCCCTGTTACTATGTACTCAGAAGGGATTACAAAAACGTCTATGAGTTGTTTGTACTATAATAAAATGAAAAATAAACCACTTTTACAAACTCAAGAATTTTGTGAACATCACGTAGGATTTAAAGAACCTGTGTAGAACACATGAACTTCAGAGAATATTTACAATATGTGTTTGAGACAAAGTATAAATAATTCACAGTGTTGGAAAACACCGAACACAGGGAAGGAATTGACTATTCACAAAAGAACCAGAATGAGTGAATACATCGCCGCAAATCTTCACCAGGACTCAGTGAGGAACTGATACAGGCTGCCATGTTTCCCTGTCAGGTCAGAAAGCAAAGACGGTGTCTGTAAGGAAGACACTAAGCAGCTGGTCCGTGGTCCAGCCACTCCTCTTCCTGAGGAATGGTCTCTGAGGAAGTGAGAAGGAAGCAGGTGGCCAGGTCACTTGTCCCAGCTGACCAAACCTTCATGTAAGTGCACTAAGAGTAACTGCCAGGAGGAAGACATATAATCTCTAGAACCCTGTAATAAGAAGTTATTTAGCAGGGCTTCTGAAGTAGAGAAGCCCAGCCTCTAACACAGTGTCCCTGAAGGTTTCCAGCTAACCCTCTGGAGAATGACATGCAGTGTCTCCTACTGTACATTTAAAACCGGGGAGCCCTATGAACCCTGTTTATAGCTTTCATGTGTGATTCTAAATTGTTACCATAGCTGTGAGATAGAAAGATGGCAGATGATGCTTCAATCTCGGAAATGCCTCTTTGCCAGCACATCTGGACCACATTAAATTATTAATAAAGCTTGATGCTAGGAAGAAATATGGAGGAGTCGAGTCTGCTTGGCTCAGAAGTAACATCTCTATAGGTAAGTAAGGAGGATGCAAGAGGCAATTGAACAGGAGCCCAAGTGTAATCATAAAGCAATTGAAAATAAATAATAAAATTAAGAGGAATAATTTAATAACAATAGCTGCCATGGAGTAACACAAAACAAACACACTTAAATCTATGATCTGGTAATAATAGTAAAACCTAAATCAAACAAATTCCAAGCAGCCTTCCTGTTACTCCCTCAGGGTGCTAGGACTAACTCATTTTGAAAAGAACATTTTATTTCCTTTCCTATATATCATAGTAAAATAAAATTTGATGATGGATATTATTTTATAGAAATATTGCAATGAATAAGTAGAGATAAATGATAGAAAATGAAAATACATTTATTTAGTGTGTGTGTGTGTGTGCGTGTGTGATGTTCACATACATAAATGCATGTCATGTTGTGCACCTGGAGGTCAGAGAACAACTTGACAGAGTTGGTTCTTTCTTTCTAGCATGTGGGCCCTGGGATTGAACTCAGGTTTTCAGGCTTAGTGGCAAGCACCTTTACCTACTGAACTATCTAACTGGCCCCCAAATATCAGTATCTCAATCCCTAAAAGATCTGGGCAATGACAACCAATACCGATTGTCAATTATTCTCAGTAACATCACAAGAAAAGAGGAGGAAAGAGAAGAAAGTAGAGAGAGGCATAAACTATGAAGTCGTCTTGCACAAACAAACAGAACCTTTCTAAGCCTGGAGGCTTAACTATCAACTTTCAGGAAATATAGGCCACAGAGAAATATGTTATATGACTCCACTTGGATCAAGACTTAAGAAAATATTTCAAGGCAAACCACTGTGATTCTTTTACAAAAGTATTAAAAAAAAATGTAAGGGGGAAAATCTGGACTAAAAGCCTTTAGGCGACTCTGCAAAGAACTGAAATGAACACCTAGAGTCAAAGGAAGACTGAAAAAGAAACTAGACTCTTGGTGAGGCATAAGGGAACACTAGAAATTTTATAGTCACCACATTATTGTGGTTCTTTTATAGATAATAATGATGTAGTTGTTTATAAATACACACAATGAGAGTCACAGTTGTTATGACATTATCTGGTGTGGTAAGTCGTTAGAAGTGCAGATGAAACAAATGGGCTTCTTTCCTAGCTGCTGAATATGACAAGTTAGGATTGCTGGACATTACCTGTATTGTTTTTGTGTGATACAACTAAGTTTCAAAGGGTAACTGGCTCCGCGTCCTGAGAGTATGAAGCAGGGGTTGAGGCAGGAGGAGGCTTCTTACAAGGGCTAGACCTGAAGCCTAGGGCACTAGGTGGCGCTGTTAGCAGCGCTGTAGGAGACGCGTGGATTCTGGGGAGGGAGATACATACGTATATTTCTTGTTGAGTTTGTTCTTTGACAATTTTATATATGTATAATGTATATCTTGATGACTACAAACAGAAGCCTTTCTAATCTCCCTCACACCTCTATCATCCCATTCTGCCTGAGTACCCTGCCCATCACAGTTTTTCTTTTTTGATGGTTATTTATTATTATTATGATGAGGATGACGACGACGATGATCTTCTGAGTTTAACTAGGATCATCTGAGTGACCATGGGTTTGGAGTCCCATCCACTGGGCCTAGTAAGTTCCTCAGTGGCACTCAAATGAAGAATGACTATCCTTTCCTTAGAATCCATTACTAGTTTAGCAGGGTGGGGTACGGCTCCATAAACCCATTCCTGAATTATGGCTGAATGCCGATAGACCCAGTCTTGTGTAGGTTCATTACAGGAAGCCACAGTTCACAAGTGTGCCAGGCCCAGCAGACAGCAGCATTCCACAGCCCTTTTTCTTATCTTACATTCCTCTGCAACTTTCCTTGAGCCGTAGTGGAGTAGTATCAATGTCCTGTTTAGGACTGAGAGTCCAACTGTTACAGTCAGCACCTTGCACAGCCCTGGGTCTCTACATTCGCCCATTTATTACAGTCAAGCTTCTATAGCTATGGTTGGAAGTAGCACTTTTATACATGGATATACCCACAGATATTTAGAAGGCAGCTTGGCAACGTGACAGTTTAGCTAAACAGGAATATGTTCAGCTCTAAGGCCTAAAACCTCCTCAGGCATGTATTGGGGCGGGGCAGGTATACTGCACTGGATATGACTTCCCCCTTGTGGAGGGGGCATGAAAGCCACAATGAGATTCCATCTCACCAGAATCAGAACAGCTTTCATACAGAACAAATTCTTGTTAGGGTGTGGGGAAAGAGGAATCCTTACTTACTATTGGTGAGCATAAACTGACACAGTCACTATGGAAATCAGCGTGGAGGTTCCTCAAAAAACCTAGAGACAGAACTGCCATATGACCCACTACTGACCGAATACCCAATGGATGCTACATCTTACTTCAGAAATACTTGCTCAACCATGTCCACTGATGCTCTGTTCACAATAGCTAAGAAGTGGGATCAGCCTTGATGGCCATCCACTGAGGAGTGGATAGTGAAAATGTGTCCATATATACAGTGTATTTCATCCACCTGTAGAGAAATGTACATTTAGGAAGTCTGCAGGCGAATGGATGGAGCTAGGGAAAAAATTATACCGAGGCTCAGAAAGATAAACACTGCATGCTCTCTCTCATGTGCAGTCTAGCTTCAAACCTTCAGATCTGTGTGAGTAACCTGGAGTACGCAGAAGCAATAAATAAGATAAAGGCTGTATGGAAAAACTATATTGCCATTCATAGACACACAGTACTTTTTAGGCCACTGTAAAACAGAAGTTAAAGAAGAGTTCAAAGAGCTCTATCCCAAATATTTGGCTAGCGCTGCTGCCACATGCTGAGAGTCAACAAACAAACCCCTCGTGTCAGGTAAGAGATATCTCCGGTCAAGTTGTTGGTCAAAGAAGCTCTGCTGGCCTGTGAAACAATACAGGTTTTCTTCCTTCTTCTTGGTTGTCCACCAGAACTAGCTGATAAGATCCCACTGCTAAAGACACCACACACCATGTAAGGAGTAGAGAAATCAAGTTAGAACTAAACTGCCTGCTTCCTCCATTTAGACTGGTGCTCCTTGTGCTGGAAGGTGGGGAAAAGGTATCAATGGGCTTCCTTAATCATGAACTCTGTGATCAAATGAATTTGAAGCCATCCATTTGCCTGCAGATTCTATCATTGCAGATAAGAAATTTCAATTCATTTTTCCTATATTTATTGAGTACCTTCTATGTTCTTGAAGTCCCTATACAGCAAGAACCAAGCCAGTGAGCTAACAACTCTAATGGATCATGGATCATTCCAGGTAGCAGGAACAAGAGAACCACATGGAGGCTGCTGAGAGTGGGCTGTACTCAGGGAACACAGGAGCCCAGTTTGACTTGTTATGTTAGAACATAAGATTACATATTCTAAGAAAGTAGGCAGCTGATGTTTGAAAAGCTGTGTTTAGTTATTTCTCCCTTTATCATTATCAGCATGCTATTTCTCATGAGTGGTGTGTGTGTGTGTGTGTTGTTTCCTGGGCTAAGACTATTGGTGAATCTTCATAGGATTTAACATTCTGGGTTGTATGGATTTGAAAAAGCTCTCTGAATCATTAACACAGTGTGGGTGACTAAGAACACTGTCGTGGGTTGAGCTTTTGCCATTCTGTAGGATGCATAATAATAAAATTTTCTGAGCAGTGTGTGGCAGCCTCCCCTCTTCTATGAAAGGCACTAAAGGTATACTATACCATCAATCGGCATTGGTGGATCCCTGACTCAGATTGCACAAAGATATAACTGGACTAACATAATTTCACAATTTGGGTTTAGCTTCCTTAGGGAGCCACATTAATATTTTGGCATTGTAAAATGAAAAACTCATTCAACCCTTAGCATTGAACATGATAAGCTGGTCTTAAATTCTGAGAGACTTTTGTAGGGGAAGCCATTCTGGAAAAACATTTTTGGGGAGAGCTACTTTTATTTGTTTATCAACAAAGTAAGGTATTGTTTGCATGATAGATTTACAACTGATATATTGTATTTCATACAGAGTATTAGGTCAATTCAAGGGCCCAGCTCAGAGCCATAAAAGATGTGGAAAAGGAGAAGTTAAAGATCCTGGGAGGCTGGGATACTATGGCTGGCATACTGAAATGCAGTAGAGGCAGACACCAGGGTGTAGTACCAGTCTTGTTGTAGTCAGCTAAACTCTCCTATTTCTCTTCATTTAGGATGGAAGCTGCATTAGTGCCTGGCAACCAGAGAATTCTTGAAAGTTGAGGTTACCAGATTCTATAATGGTCTCTTTACCTGAAGCTCCATCTGGGCCTGCTCAGCTTCTTTCACTGTCCCTTTCACTGCAGATCAAAACAGCACTCCAGGTTTTACATAAGCTTTATATGAAAGGGCTTCATGTTAGCTTCATTTTGCCAACAAGAAAACTAAGGCTCAGAGAGAGCAACAGAGCTGGTTTTGGGGATACCCATGTCATAACTCTGACATGATGACTACACAAGAAAACAGGCTGCTCTCTTGGCTTTGGATTGCCACATGGTAAGCAATGAAGATCACAGATCCAGCACAGTTAGGAGAGTTGGTATGCTGGCTGTCACTCCGAACTCCAACATGTTGTTTTCACATGCTGCCACCAGAATTGATTAAAGAAGTTTTCTGGTTGGTTGAAGTAGGACATCAACATTTACCTTTAATCAACACCTTAGGTAATGCAGTCAGAACTGTGAGGGAACCCAGGAAATGAGAGAGCACAAGCAAGTAGTAGTGGGCTCGGCGACCAGGGTGTCAATGATTGTTGGGAAGGTGCTAGACTACTTACCACTTCACGCTTTTCCACTTCGAACCAGCGGGAGATGCCAGGCAAGCTCTGCACCAAGTACAGTGACGTTCTTTCCACCCAGAGACTCTGCAGAACAACACAAAGTCAGTTTCTACATTGTCCTTCTCTCTAGGCCGAGTGGTGACAAATCTGAGCAAGAGCTGCTCACTTCCTGCAGCCTTGCTTCAGTCTTCCCTGGAACACTTGTGAAACAATCCAGTTAGTAATTCTGTACACTGCCTAAACTTTTTTTTTTCTATGAAGAGCAAATGAGCACCAGCTTCAGAAAGCAAGGGCCAGAATATGACAGCAAGCGTCTTCACTGTTTCTCCAAAATGTGACTTTAACCCCTTCACTCACTGAGGTTCAGCCATTTTCATTTAGAAGGGGCAATAGTATGAGTTATCAAGACAAGATTAGGGTATCAGTAACCTAAAGGGAGAGAGGACTTTAGAAATACATGGCTTGAGCCTTCTGTTTTAAGGTGAAGACTTTAAGTTTTAGAAGGACTCTTGACTCCCTCAAAGCCACATTCTAATTACCAGAAGGGCTGGCACCGACACCCACACCCAGAGCCTCATTTCCTCTTCATCCTCGTATGTACAGAGCCACACTTTTGGTGGTGAGCGGAACTGCTTTAACTCAGAGGCACCTGTTTGCTTTGAGTCAGACTCTGTCTAACTAGGAATCAGCTCCTTTGGTGTGGGGCGGTGGGCTGTGAGAAGCAGCTGGGTGCCTGATCAAGCACAGGCCTTGAACTCTGGACCCTTATCTGACGGCAGGTGTTTGGCTCTGGGGCCCTGGTTCTTTTCATTTAGCTTCAGCCCTCCACAGCTCCTCCCACAGAGAGGTCTATGGCCATCAGTCACAAGGAACAGTGCCTCAGGCTCTCCCATATGTAGATGAGGTATCTCCAAGCTCTCACACCAAGCCAATAGACATTATCCACTGCCAGACCCTAACCCACCCCGAAATGGTATATAAGGGCTCTATTCAGGAGAAGTAAAAGGTGTGTGTGTGAATCATCCTGGTGTCCGAGAGTTTCTGTCGCAACAGCTGTAACACTTGGGAAGAGATCTGCTTTCCTGAAACCTGCCTGGGACACCAAGCTGCCTCCTTGCCAGCTAGCCGGGTTCTTATCAGCCCAGCCCAGGCCGGCTCAGCGCAGAGAGACAGTGGAGACGCAAGCAAAGGCAACAGCGGAGGCGATTTCCCCTCCCTGCTCGTACTCTGTCCCCTTGGCCTGGACCCTCCACCCCCCACCCTGTACCAGGCCGGGCCAGAGATCATCATGGGACGCCCTCCGGAACAGGCGACACACATTTTGGGACACATGAAACACAGCTGGTTTTGGCATGAGCCCCTGCCCTGTTCATGACAAGACTTTTCCTTTATTAACCAGATTTGGAATTTATATTTTATCATTGTTATTTAGTGTGTCAGCAACAGTAACAGGAACTTGACAACATTCCTGGAATTGCACTATTTACTCAGGCTACAGAGGGGTTAAAAAGAGAATGACTTTCCACCAGGCAAGAGCTTCTGAGATGACTGCAGAATGGTTAAGAGCTTGGGGGATTCCGACAATGACAGCGAGGCAAGCAGACAAGAACTCAGAGGGATGAAAGAGATGCTCACGGGTGTGCATAGGATGCAGGTACTCATGCCACTGTGGGGGACCAGGATGGCAGCTGAGCCAGACAAGTGAGATGGATTTCACAGAGTGAAGAGTTCACTGGGAGTGAGTGGGAACAGCTGTGCAGGCAGGAGGCTGCCCACACAGACTTGGAGCTTCTCGTTGAGAGGTTATGACAACCAATAGAGAGAGGGTGGGCCGCTGGAGCCAACAGGGAGGGTGGGTAGGCGGACCAAGAGGTGGGGAGGGGATGATGGGGCACAGTTTGGAGCCAGATTTTAGGGAAAGGGAGCCTAAGGGAGCCTGATTAACTTTACCTACCCCAGTAAGGTAAATTGCTGGGCAGGAGAAAATATGGTACAGTCGAAAAAGCAAAAGAAAGGAAAGTGGAAGACAAAGGTTCCAGTACTAAGGCTAAAGGTCACGGGCATGTGACTTTGAGGAGGACAAATGTATGACTCTAGTGCGTCCAGGACTGAGGACCAGAAGCCATTGCAAGTAGAAAGGACTGTATGCAACAAATCAGATCTTTAGTTGACCTGGGAGGAGGAAAAGATAATTAGAAATATGCAGAAAGGACTAGAAAATGATTGTGATTCTTTTCAGTAATATCTCAGTATTGTTTTCCAATGGTCTCTTTAGTGTTCAATCCACAGGGAACAGATCCAGAGAAGAGGCCAGTGTGGCAGGCTGCTGGGACAGTTGGCTAGTTCTAGTCTTTTAATATATATATTTATCATTAGAACAGTTTGTGATTAGATTTCTGAAGAGATCTACAGTAAATGCACATCAAATTTACCACAAAGGCCATTTTAAGAATTCAGTCCTCTTGGAACTCTGCAGAGCTACCATGTCTGCTCCTGCCTATCAGTAACCCCTGGCAGGACGGGGAAACCACTGGGCAAGGATGGGTGGGTCAGCATTACATAAGACTGATAGTGTTAGGAGATGGGTTATGACTTGAGTATGTGTTGTAAGAGATGCTAAGCAACAAAACCTGCAGGAATAAGCTCGTTTTGCAATTTTGCTCAGGTCTGAATGCCAAGCGACAGGGATCTAGTCTTCCCATTAAGGTTTTCAAGGAAAGGATGGTCAGAAGTGATTTCTGGATAGATATTCAGGTATCCTTTCCTCAGTGGGGCTGTGAGAACTTCCTGACTGGGAGCATTCTAAACCAGCAAGACACATTGGAGCTGGTGAGGGCAGACAGCCTGGCACATGCAGATGCCAGGATCAGCATACACTCTGGTCCTCATCTCAGAATCCTAATCACATGTTGGAATGACTAGAGCAAAGGACAGAACAGAGCATCTCCACTTTATCAACAGTGTGCCCACATGGCCTCTTTCCAGTTCTCCCTCACTTACTCCTTGGTTCTTCTTTACTCTGTACTTCCTTGATGTTAGAACACACAGGCTATTCCCACAATGGTTCACCATGAGCGGACACCAGGACTGAGTTCAAACATGAGCTTAAAGGTTGGTCTAAGCACCACTGGTATTGGAACTGCCATAGGGAAGTTGATTTCAAGACCTACTCAGACTTTCTGAGCTGGGGGACCAAAAATCTTCTTGCTTAGAAAATGTCCCCCATCACTGGGAAATACTGCAGAGTTGAGAAACTACTAGAATAAAAAGAATTCTAGACCCTTTGTTCCAGTCACATGACATTATTCTCAGTTACTATTTACTAAGAGTCAGAGAGTTCAGTCTAGGAAAGCATTTGAGGAGGCAGTATGTTTCAGAAACTATATGGTACCTTGAATTCATTCTCCTTGTCTTTTGTGCCTTTGTGGAATGGTCTGTCATAGCGGAACTTCCAGATGTGATTCACTTTATAGAAGCTTTTGATGTTGTCCGGAACCCCCTCTCTCTGTAGTACCTCCTGGCTCTCTGGAATGGGAGTCACAGCATATATCTGTAAATCTAAGATTAAAGAGTCAAGGAGGGAACCTGGCTTGTCAAATGGCAAGGTAGTCTGGCATTCCATTCCAGCTGAAGTCATTTAAAAATTCCCCAGAAGTTATGAATAACACACGTCTATCTAAGCACACCTCCAACGTCAGGCCTTGATCTAGTCCTAAGAGTTTGATTCTGACAGGACATATGCTTGGCATTTCTATAACCTGTGAATTTACAGCTTGCATTAGTGGTGTTGGAGAGGGACAGCTCGGCTGGGGTTTTCAGAATCAGAATATAACTTACATCTTGTACATGAGACACTTTCAACTTCAGTCTGTTCATGGCTCCTAAAATTCATTTATAATGATATGGAATGACCAGAAGCCGTAAGCAGAACATTAACAAGGATTTACACCTGCCAAGTGTTGCTGTGACCCCACCCTTCTGAAGTGTGGTATCCATTCTCCAAAGCCAGGCATAGACAAGCTAAGTGGTTAGCTGTACTTCCCACTTTACTATTTTGTTTATATAGTTACTTCCTCTCCAGAGAAACAGAGCAAATATTTTTCTTAAACAATTTGTTTTTTCTGACATTTAGGTTCTGCTTTGAAAGTATATCCATAATAGCCATTGGGAGTTTACCTGTTTTCTTTAAAACAACTGGTTTCAGATGGATTTAGGAGGAACTGATGGGTGAGTTGCCTTTGTGTCTAAGGCCATTTTAATTGTTTGTTTTGTGTTTAGATATGTTTACATGGGGGGGGTGCTGTGAATTATATGCTATTGTTAAGTCAGAGTCCAGAATATCATAGCTGAGACACCTCCTGCCCCACCCAGAATACTGGAGACACCTCTTTTTTCTTCCTTCCCTCACTCCACAATTAAAGTAGAAGGGATAGAGGAGGTGGAGGAGGTGCCATTGTGAACACAATGCTACCACTTCCTTGAACTAAAAGAGTTTCCATAGGAAGTCAGAGGAAAACTGTTCTTTGGGAAATCCAATAAGAAAGAGCTTCAGAAGTGTCAATTTGCAGGAGTGTCAATCAAAAAGAGAGAAAGCTCCTTACCAGATGTTTATGGCATTTCCTTCCAACTGACTCTGTGATAACAATTGGAACAATTACATTCTGTTCAGAAGGCACCAAGCTAAAACCAGGAGGGTGAGGACTAGGAAGTCTAAAGGGGGCAGCACAGAAAAGGGAGCAGTGGATGCAACACTTCACGGGACAACGTCCTGTAGCTAACAGCAGGTACCACCCAACCGGGCCCCGTCAGGAATGGATACATTGAGCCTCCGCCTGGAAGATGGTCTCGTCAGGCTGGTTGGCATGTTGCATGGCGATGGCATGGGGGAACTCGTTCAGCATTCGCTGTTGGAAGGCCTCCAGTCTTTCGTAGTCATGCCCTCGACATACAAACTCCTTATTCTGTGGGTGCAACCGGAAAAGAAATTAGGATTATATAACAAAGAGAAGAAAAAACCCCACGACTGTGGTAATAACTGACCATCTGCTCCATGTCATGATACTGCAACAATGATAAAATAAACCAGAACTGTCTGAAAATATGCTCGTGAAATAAACATGCTGGGCAAAGGGCAAAGGGCAAAGGGCAAAGGGCAAAGGGCAAAGGCCTCACTTGTTACTGCTTTTCACCAGACACAAGAGCATGCCTTGAATCCTAGGTTCAGTGGCATGGGGATTCAAGATCCAAGCAGTGTCTTAAAATGTTGATGGACACATGTTGGAGATGACTTTTATAAGACGCACAACATACTCATACACATAATTTTCTAATTTTTAAGAGAACAAAGATTTGCAATAACTAAAACTCCATTTTACTGAATTTTATTCTAAAAAGCTCTGAGATCAGTTTTATACTTCTACTGAGAGGGCAGGCAGACGACCGTCTCTAGTCTAGCCTTCAGAAGGATGGAAGGGCCAAAGCACAGAGACTTCTACATCATAGCCAGCTTAGCTCAGCTTGGTGGGGCAGGAAATCCTCTTAGTGGGCTTGAGAGCCTAGCTAAATGTTTGCTGGTTTTGTTTTGCTCTCTTATACTATATTCTATTAACTTATTCTAGAGGTCAAGACTCTCCTTCAGGAAGAATGCTGAAGATTAGGGCCAGAAAATTGGCTCAGTGGGTAAAAGCATTTGCTAAGCCTTACGACCTGAGTTCAGTATCTGAGACACAGACGGTGGAGAGAACTGACTCCTACAAATTGTTCTCTGACCTGCATCCATGCAACATGGCACCTCTCATCCCAACACATAAATAAAATAAAATGTTTTCTTAAAATGCCAACAGTGGAGCTGATGAGATGGCTCAGTGGTTGCTTAAGAGCACTGACTGCTTCTTCCAGACATCCTGAGTTCAATTCCCAGCAACCATATGGTAGCTCACAACCATGTGTAATGGATTCCAAAGCCCTCTTTAGGTGTGTCTAAGAGAGTGACAGCATACTCATATACAAAGAACAAATAAATCTTAAAAGAAAAAAGAATGCCAAGAACTACTTGAGCTAGGTCAGAGAGAGCTGCAAAGATAGAAACATTATCGAAATGTATCCCAATAGATGATCAGTTATGAGGAACCATCCTTGGTAGTTAAATGAGCATAAATTACAGCTGTTGAACCAAGTTACAGCTGAGACTGCACAGTAGCAAGAACTGTTCACCCACCCACAGCTCTATCACCGACTCAGTGGGCTTCCCCCATCTCCATCTCCTGTGAGCTGAGATGCCTGGTGTGCATCAATCATGCCTGGTTTAAGCAGTGCTGGGGATCGAACCAAGAACTTCCTGTCAGCTAGATAAACCTTTTACCAACAAAAGCTGTATCTTGAGCACCTGGCTTCAGTGAGTTCTTTAGCTTGTGGCAGGGATATATACTTCTTTTGTTTTTGTTGCTGGGTAGTAATCCATTATGTGGATAAATTACATTTGGCCTGTCCATCCATCACCTGATAATCCTTGAGTTTTTTTTTTTTTTCTACTTTTTGGATGATATAAACAGTGTTGCCATAAACATTTAGATACAGACCTTCATAAAAGTGCTTTTAGAGTTCCTTTTAATGACGTAGATGTAGACCCACCCAGTTATGAGGGTTAACACTTTCCGTTTAGGCAGAAAATAACTACTTAGATTATATAAATGTTTCAATGTACTCGATTTTTAGAATGCATTCTGATTAATCAACTAAATGGACATTTTAAATCTTGAGATTTATTTTTAATTTGGAATTAAAAAAAAAAAAAAAAAAAAGACAAGGAGGGGTACTCCTTGGGATTCTGAAGCCTGCAGTGTTTCTGAGAAGCCAAGAGAGGCCAACCCTTCTCTTTCATCTTGAAGTAAAGGATGATTACATAGAAAAAGGCTATTTTCCAAAAGACCAATGATAGACACATAGAGCATTTCCAAGCTCCTTCTGATTTTTAAAAATATATTATCTTTAAAAATTGCTTTTTAAGAAATGTTATGTGTAAGTGTGTGTATGTCACATGTTACACTGGTGCCCACAGAGGCCAGGAGAAGGTCTTGGAGTCAGTTAAGGGCAGTTGTGACCTGCTTCACATGGGTGCTGACAACCCAACTAGGGTCCTTCTGGAAAAGCAGCAAGTGATGTTAACTAGAGCCATCTTTCTAGCCCTATATACCCTTTCATTTACAATAATTACATGGAGTAGATAGTGATCTAGGGTACCTCACTGTATGCTTGTAACTAAATCAGATTTTAGTCAGGGATACATGACTGCTTAGTGTGCCTTTAGCACATTTACTGTCATGGGCTTCTTCCTCCATAAAAAATATAAATAGGTGTATGAGATGACAAGTTTGATATAGAGCTAAACATATAAATACTGATATTTACAAATATATGACATATTATATTATTACATTTCCTTCAACCTAAAGGTTATTTTGTTTTCTTCTTACAGTTCAAAGAAACCAGAAGCGTTCTGAGTCCCTAAAACTTTTATGGTCTCCAAACACTATACCTTCAATTCATAACAGATTAGCCAATTCTTGACATGATATGGAAGGAAATGTTGTTTTTCAAACTGTAAAACTTTGTATCAAGAGAAGAAGAGACTTACCTACATCAAAGTCACACTTTGCCCTGCTGAGGGAGTCTCTGGTCCCCTACGTTGCTCGCTGCTCTAGAAAGAACACCACTCCACTGAGAGCCAGGCCCCTCTGCTCTAACGGGTGCTGACAACCGACTAGGTCTGGATGTAGTCTTCTAAATTTAGCAAATCCTCTGCAATTACCACCTGGAAGTGATATTTCTTTCATCTTCAGAAAGGCCTACCTGCCAATGCTGTATGCATTTTTTTTTTTTAAAGTGCAACATAGATTTTCTATAATGTCCATGTAGCACTCAAGTCCATGGTCATTTCAATCAATAAAAGACAATGTCAACTTGTTGAGTTCCTTTTCCTGTTGGTGTGATAAAGAACCCTGAGAAGGGCTGTATGACAAACACTCAGGTCGGGAGGGTTTGCTTGGGCTCACAGTTCTAGGGCATGGGCCCTCATAGTGGGGAAGTGAGGGTGTCAGCGGCTGGTCACGTCAGTCCACAAGCAGTCAGGAATGAGAGAGAGATGAATGTTCCAGCTAAGGTAGTTTCGTCTTTTTTATGCAGGGCATTCCTGAGGGTAATCCATTCTACATGATCTTTCACAGGAATGCCTGAAGGCTTGTCTCTCAGGTGGGTCCAGATCCTGTCAAGTTAATGGTCAGTGCTAGCCAACATATCTAAATATTTACTGACGCTCTTTTGATATTCTGAGGTCCATACTGCCAGTCTATCTACTTATCTAAAAGGCAGATAAGCTAAAGATTGAGCAATAAATGACATCTTTCTCTTTTTCCCTATCTGAGTAGACTTACCTTGCCTTTTCTTATACATGTTTACAGAAAAGGCAAGATTTGGCTCAACACAAATATTTTTATATTGAGATTTAAAGTTGTTATGCATTCAATTTGGTCTCTCTCTCTCTCTATGTATGTATGTATGTATGTATGTTTGAGATCGTGTCTCAAGTAGCCCTGGTTGGCCTTGAATTCTTGATCATTTTGAGCACGGAGATTTTAGGTACTATAAGACTATGAGTGTTTTTGTTTGTTTGTTTGTTTGTTTGGGACATGTCTTACTCTGAAGGCCAGGCAGGCCTGAAATTCACCACTGGCCAAAGTAAAGGTGTGGCAACTCTTCTGCCTCTGCCTCCCAAGTGCTGGTATGATTGGAGTGCTATACTTGGCTCATAAATGGAGTAAATGGATTTTATCAGGAATCCAGAGCACTTCTTCATAGTTCCCTAAGTGAGTAAAGGAACTCTTCTAGCCAGCGTTTTAACTCATGGAGGATGTTTCCGATGGATGTGTCCAATAACACTCACATAGAAAATCCTATGTGGCATGGTGTGATAAGAGGGCCCATACTAAGTATTTTATACTACCTCACAAAGTCTTGAATTACCCTTTGCAGAAACAGTTTATAGATGCAATAAATCAGATGTCTCTGCTGGGTGAAATTTACCTTTCTATAAAGTCATCAAGAAGGACAAACACCACTTTTTCCATGGCTCTGGAGTAGGATTTCGCCTTGAGGTGACTCTGTTAATTCCTACAGTCTGCAACTGCAAGCCCTCTATTGCCCTGCTCTACAGTCTCTAATGCTAACTCTGGAAAGTGCACACTGAATACAACAGTGAATAGCACAGAAGGAAAGACATAACCACGGATGACTGTTCATAACGTAGATGCAGGAAGGGGTAGACTGGTTTTAAGAAACTGTTCCAGGCAAAACATGTCATCTCTTCTTGTCACTTGTCATACAGTGTCACTAATATCTTAGTTTTCTTGATTGCAGGATCTGAGCTGGAAGGTTAAAGCAAATTAAGTAGTGTATAACTTACTCTTAAGAAAAATGGAAACTTTTTCCCATAAAATCCAACTCTGAAGAATTCAGGTTCCAGACGCTGCTGGTCCATGATTTTGTCATACAAAGAGGCTTCCATCATCTGGGAAAGTATAGGGGAGTTCTGTGAATTCCATCCCACATGTCAGCCATACTCATACAAGAATATACTTCTATACACACGTGACACACTTTAATTCCTTCAGAACCAGACTTCCAAATCCTTTTTAATGCTTTCAGGAAAGGATCAGCAAGCTAACTTTGCAAATACATACTGAATACTTCAGCCTTTGTAGGCTACCTGGTTTCCCTGGTACTTCTCAATTTGCCAGGACACAGGCTAGAGTTTACTGACCCTTGAAAGGATCAAGGGTTTTACTACATGTTCCTACCAGAGGAGACAATGTCTACAAGTCTATTAAGGAAGTATTTACTTCATCATAAATATATACAAGTCCCGATTAATACAAATAGTTAGAAGCCAAGCCTCTCTGAAAAATTCTTATGCTAGGTGCACTTGCTTTCCCCTTGCACACAGTAATTCAGGACATGTAGAACGTACAACCTTGTATAGGTGGGATGGGGATAAATCACCAGCTGGAACCAAGGGAGGTATGCAGCACAAAGTGCTGTCTGGGCTAAAAGCTCTTAAGTGTCTTTGACAATGTTCAAACTAGGTAGCAAACAAAGCTTTTGGCTTCCCTTTTGTGGTATCTCTATCCCTGGGGTTTCCAGGGAAAGACTAATATTGTATTTTGAAGGCTTCCTCCTCCCCCAGTAACAGCACCCCAAAGAGCAGTTGATATGAAGTGTAATGTGTTGGGTTTGTAAAAATCTTAGTGACTATAGCACCCAAGGGTTCTCACTGGTAAACACTGTAACCTCTCTTCTGTTGTGGGGACAGGATGCCAAGAGAAGTTAAA